>PVJH01002504.1:0-166750 GCA_004026705.1 Nesogale talazaci | reverse complement strand
ATATTTACAGTAGCAGGCATAGGAAATCAGTATAAACAGCATAGTCAGAAATCAAACTTAATTCTTAAACAGTCAAGGTCAATACTTATTAGGCTTTTCTATATCCTTATCTAAACTACTGTTTACACAAAAACATTGAATTAGGTCTCTGAAGCGATCAAAACAGATCCCTGCTTTCAGTTAGGCATTCTGACCTTCTTAACCATTGTTTTTGAGCAGAATCCCCATTTTATAAAAGAATAACCAAAGACAGCATCCAAACAAAGTAATCAAAACTTTAAATTCCCACATTGTTTGCAGAAAATAACTCAGCAAACTGCAAGAACATATCTGACTTCTGGCTAGCCAAAGAAGTAACAATACCACGAGGCACAAGTCAAACATACATTTACTTTCCATCTTTATGATTTGTTCTTCTAGTACCCCACCACTAAGGTACCATAATGTATTAGTCCGGGTAGGCTAGAGGAACAAATTTCATAGACATGCATATGGATATAAGGAAAAGCTTTATATACAAGTGGATCAGGACATTGAGAAAATATCCCAGCCCAGTCCAGTTTAAAGTCATAAGTCCGATATTAACCCATATGCCCCAAGTCAGTCTATAAAGTCTCCTTCCGACTCACAAAGTCACAGGTCAGTGGGTGCAGAATCTTGGCACTGGCAGGGGTCTCCACATGGCTCCTCACTTCCAGGCCTCAAGGTTCATCAACAGCAGAAGCAACTCATCACTGGCAGAGGTCTCCATCTGGCCGCCCCAGCTTCAGAGGTCTGGCTCCATCAGGACAAGTGATCTGTCTGCTGGCTCCTCTAGCTTCTCGGATGCTGCCATCTTGGCTTGTCCGTGATTCATTGTCTCTGAGACTAACTCCCAACAACGGGGAAGATAGCGTCTCATCTCCACAAGGGAAATATTGCGAGACTTCTCAGACATATCAAGTGAAAGTCATGCCCACATAGAGACCTCATTGGCTACTCAATGGCTATCTCCAGATTAACAGGCTAGACTCCACCCCTACATTTCAATCATAAAATTAACATTAGCACATGACTATCACACATATTCAGTTTGTCTCTCATTAGGGGAATATATGTTTACCATGCTTATTGATTCACTGTCTACCTTTCCCTTGAGCATTACATAGTGTCTCTCCTTATCTCTTTTTATGGTTTGCACTTTTAAGTCATTTTTATCCGAGATTAGAATTGCTACCTCTGCTTTTTTTTAATTGTTGTATGCCTTTCTCCAGCCTTTGATTCTCAGCCTGTTTTTGTCTTTAGTCTTGAGATGTGTCTTCTGTAGGTAGCAGATTGATGGGTTGTGTTTTCTAAGCCAGTCTGCTAGCTGCAGTCTTTTCATTCCTGAGTTCAGTCCATTGATATTTAGGGTTATTATCTCCAACTGTGGAATGTGTGATTTCATCTTCTACCTTTTGTGCTGAGAGTTTCTGTACCTCCCTTTCTTTTCAGGGTGTTGTGGATGTGTGTGTGAGGGTTGATCATTCTTGATTTCTTTCCATTGTTACGCTATTCCTATTTTTAGGGCTGTTTTCTCTTTGCTGCCTTATGGGTGAGGTTGTTCTATCTGATGCTCTCCTATTTATGCTGATGCATTCTATTCTTCTGCCCATACTGCGTCAGCAAGAATCTTTTGTAGTCTGGGTCACCTGGTCTGGGTTCCTCTCTTGCCAAGGGCTATAGGTTGTGGGTTCCAGGAAGCCTAGGTTCACTGTTTCAGATTTCCTCGACAGACAAAGTCACTGGAACTAGGTTTGTGGCTTGCCCAAATTTATGAATTCCGGTTCCAGGCTGGCCCTGTGGCACTGCTTTGGGGTTTGGGGCTAGTCCAGGGTTATATGGTCGGAGTCCCTGACTTCGCAAGGTTCAGGGGTTCAGGTTTCCAGGCTAACCCAGAGTGACGGGGTATGGTTGCATGGATGTGCGAAGTTTATGGAGTTTGGGGGCCTTACTGGCCCAGTGTTAAGGCATCTTAGTTCCTGGCAGGACGAGGGTCACTGGTTCGTTGTTCTGACTTGGCCGAGGGTCATCGGGTATGGGAAACTGGCTTTCCCAGGATCACTGGTTTGGGATTCCTAGCTTGGCCAGTGTCACCTGATCTGGGTTCCTGTCTTTTCATTGGTCACTGGTGCTGGGTTCCAGGAAAGCCCATGATCACGGTTTCAGTTTTTCTGGCTGGCGAAAGTCATGGGTTCTGGGTTCGTGGCTTGCCCAAGGTCACGAATTAGGATTCCAGGTTGGTCCTGGGTCACGGGTTCGGGATTTCGGGCCGGCCCAGGGTCACGTGGCCTGGGTCCAAGGTTTTCAAAGGGCCAGGGGTTTAGATTTCTGGGTATGGGTGCCAAGATGGACCAAATATGCAGTTTTGGGGCCTTACTGGCCCAGTTTTATGGTGTCTTAGTTCTGGGCAGGAGTAGGGTCACTGGCTTGTGGTTCCGGCCAGGCCCAGGTTCCCGGGGTATGGGAACAAGGCTTTCCCAGGATCAAGGATTCGCGGTTCCTAGCTGGGTCTGGGTCACCTGGTATGGGTTCCCTGCTTGCCCAGGGTCACAGGTTCTGGGTTCCAGGAAAGCTCAAGGTCACAGTTTCGGAATTCCGGGTTGCTCCAATGACGTGGTCTGGGTAACTGGCTTGCCCAAAGTTATGAATTTGGGGTTCCGGGCTGGACCTGGGTTTCCCGGCCAGGCAAATGTCATGGGGACTGGGTTCGTGGCTTGCCCCAGGTCATGAATTCAGTTTCCCGGCTGGCCCAGGGTCACATGGCCTGGGTCCCTGGCTTGCCAAAGGTCAGGAGTTCAGGTTTCCGGGCTGAACCAGGGTAATGGCGTATAGGTACTGGTTAATGCGGTTTGGGGGCTTTACCGGTGTAGTGTTAGGGTGTCTTAGTTCTAGGCGGGACTAGGGTCACTGGTTCTGGCCCAGACAAGGGTCACAGGGTATTGGAACCAGGCTTTCCCAAGGTCACTGGTTTGGGCTTCCTAACTGGGCCAGGTTCACCTTGTCTGGGTTCCTAGCTTGCCCAGGGTTATGGGTTCTGGGTTCTGGGCAAGCTCAGGTCACGGTTTTGGGTATCAGGCCATGCTAATGATGTGGTCTTGTGTCACCGGCTTGCCAAAAGTCACAAATTTGGGGTTCTGGGCTGGACCATTGTCATGTGGCCTGGGTTCCTGGTTAGCCAATGGTGAGCGTTTCAGGTTTCCGGGCTGACCCAGGGTAATGGGGTGTAGGTGCCAGAATGGACCAAGTTTATGCGATTTGGGGGCCTTACCAGCCCAGTGTTTTGGCGTCTTAGTTCAGGGAGGGACTAGGGTCACAGATTTGTTGTTCCAGCCCAGCCCAGGGTTACGGGGTACCCTGTATTCCCAGTGTTCCGGGTTCCTAGCTGCACCAGGGTCAACTGGTCTATGTTACTGCCTTACCCTGGGTCAGGGGTTGTGGGTTTCAAGCAAGCCAACAGTCAGGGTTTTGGTTTTCCTGACTGGGCAAAACTCACCAGGTCTGGGTTCATGGCTTGTCCAAGTCACGAATTCGGGTTCCGAGTTGGCCCTGTGTCATTGGTTGGGGGTTCCAGGCTGGCCCAAGGTCACATGGCCTGGGTCTCTGGCTTGCGAAGGGTCATGGGTTGGGGTTCTCGCTACTTTCTCTGGGCCAAGAAACCTGAAACTGTGACCCTGGGCTTGCCTGGAACCCAAAACCCATGACCCTGGGCAAGAGAGGATCCCAGACCAGTTGACAGTGTCCCAGCTACGAGCCTTGAACCCGTGACCATGGGAAAGCCAGGCTCCCATACCCCGTGACCCTGGGCCATAAAAATGAACCAGTGACCTGACCCTAGTCCCACCTGAAACTAAGATGCCATAAAATTGGGCTGGTAAGGCTCCCAATCTGCGTAAATTTGGTCTATCCCAGCACCCAAATCCCTCTATCCTGGCTTGGGCCAGAAACCTGAATCTCTGACCCTTGTCAGGCCAGGGACCCAGGACATGTGACCATGGACCAGACTGGAACCCCATAAATGTGACCCCTGACCCACCTGTATCCCAAATTCATGACTTTGGTCAAACCAGTGACCCAGACCATGTATTTGGCGTGACCCAAAAACCCGTAACCGTGACCCTGAGCTTGCCCTGAACCCAGAACGTGCGACACTAGGCAAGCAAGGACCCCAGACAAGGTGACCCTGGCCCAGCTAGGAACCCCTAAAGCGTGACCTCTGGAAACCAAGATTCCCATATGCCATGACCCTGGGTCAGGCTGGAAACCTGAACCCATGACCCATGGCAAGCTAGGGACCCAGGCATGGTGATACTGAGTCAGTCCCAAACCCCCAACCAGTGACACTGAGTCAGTCCGGAACCCGAAATCGTGACCTTGGGCAAGCCACGATAGCAGACCCCATGACTTTCACCCATCCACAAAACCTGAACTGTGACCCTGGGCTTGCCTGGAACCCAGAACCTGTGACCCTGGGCAAGACAGGAACCCAGACCAGGTGATCTTGGCCCAGCTAGGAGCCTGAACTGATGACTTTGGGAAAGCCAGTTTCCCATACCCCATGACACTGGGCCGGGCCGGAACAATGAACAGATTACCCTAGTCCCGCCCAGAAATAAAACGTGGTAATGCTGGGCCAATAAAGCCCCCCTACTGCATAAACTAGGTCCATCCCGGCACTCACACCTGCTACCCTGGGTTGTACTGGGAATGGATGTCGAGATGGCCCAAGTTTATACGGCTTGGGGGCCTTACCAGCCTAGTGTTATGGCGTCTTAGTTCCAGGCATGATTAGGGTAACTGGTGCATGGACCTGGCCCAGCCATGGGTCATGGGGTATGGGAGCCTGGGTTTCGCAGAGTCACCGGATCTGGGTTCCTAGCTGGGCCAGGGTCACCCGGTCTGGGTTCTTTGCTTGCCCAGGGTCACTGGTTCTGTGTTCTGGGCAAGCTCAAGTTCACCGTTTCGGTTTTCCAGGCCTTGCCAATGACATGGTCTCGGTCACTGACTTTCCCAAAGTCACAAATTTGGGGTTCCGTGCTGGACCTGGTCATGGGTTCAGGGTTCAGGGCTGGCCTAGGGTAACCAGGTCTGGGTTACTGGCTTGCCAAGGGTCATGGCTTCAGGTTCTGGGGCAGCCCACGGTAATGGGGTATGGGTGCTGAAATGGGCCAAGTTCATGCAGTTTGGGGGCCTTACCAGCTCAGTGTTATAGCATCTTAGTTCCAGGTGGGACCAGGGTCACTGGTTCATGGACCCGGCCCAGTTCAGGGTCACAGGGTGTGGCTGTCTTGCATTCCCAGGTTTATGGGTTAGGAGTTCCTAGCTGGGCCAGGGTCACATGCTTTATGTTCCTGTCTAGACCAGGGTCACTGGTTCTGGGATCCAGGCAAGCTCAGAGTCATGGTTTCAGATTTCTTGGCCAGGCGAAAGTCATGGGATCTGGGTTCACGGCTTTCCCAGGTTCACAAATTCAGCTTCCAGGCTGATCCTTGGTCCCAGGTTCAGGGTTCTGGGCTGGCTCAAGGTCACTTGGCCTGGGTCCCTGGGTTGCCAAGGGTCAGGAATTCAGGTTTCCGGGCCGACCCAGGATAACACGTTATGGGTGCCAGCATGGACCAAGTTAATGCATTTTGGAGGCCTTACTGGCCCAGTGTTACAGCGTCTTATTTCTGGGCGGGAATAAGGTCACTGGTTTGTGGTTGTGGCTTGGCCTAGGGTCACGGAGTTTGGGTACATGGCATTCCCAGGGTTACACATTTGGGATTCCTAACTGGGCCAGGTTCACTTGGTCTGGGTTCCTCACTTGCCCAGGGTCATGGGCACTTGGTTCTGGACAAGCTCAAGGTCACGGTTTTGGGTTTCTGGGCCATGCCAGTGATGTGGTCTGGGTCAGTGATTTTTCCCAAAATCACGAAATTGGGGTTCTGGGAAAGTGGTGGTCACATGTTCAGGGTTCTGGGCTGAGCGAGGGTGACATGGTCTGGGTCACTGTCTTGCCATGGTTCAGGGGTTCAGGTTTCTGGGCTGACCCAGGGTAACAGGGTATGGATGCCCAAGTTTATATGGTTTGGGGGCCTTACCTGCCCAGTGTTATGGCATCTTAGTCCCAGGAGGTACTAGGGTCACTGGTTTGTGGATATGGCTTAGCCCAGGGTCACAGGGTATGGGAACCAGGCTTTCCCAGGGTCACAGGTTCAGGGCTCCTAGCTGGGCCATGGTCACCTGGTCTGTGTTCCTGTATTGTCTAGTGTCACAGGTTCTGGATTCCAGGCAAGCCCAGGGTCATGGTTTTGGGTTTGGTGGCCGGGCGAAATACATGGGGTCTGTTTTCGTGGCTTGCCCAAGCTCACGAATTCAGGTTCTGGGCTGGTCCTGTGTCACTCTTTCAGGATTCCGTGCAGGCCATATTTACATGGCCTGGTTCCCTGGTTTCCCAAGGGTCAGGGGTTCAGGTTTCTGGGCCGACCCAGGGTAACGGAGTATAGAATGCTGAAATGGCCCAAGTTTATACGGTTTGGGGGCATTACCAGCTCAGTGTTACAACATCGTAGTTTCAGGTGGGACTAGGACCACTTGTTCGTGGATCCGGCCCAGCCCAGAGTCATGGTATGAGGGTACCTGGCAATCCCAGGTTTAGGGGATGGGGTTCCTAGCTAGGCCAGGGTCACATGGTCTATGTTCCCGTCTTGCCCAGGGTCATAGGTTCTGGGTTTCAGGCAGGCAAAAGTCATGGGATCTGGGTTCATTGCTTACCCAATATCACGAACGAATTCGGGTTTTGGGCTGACCCTGTGACACTGATTGGCCATTCTGGGCTGGCCCAGGGTCACATGGCCTGGGTTCCTCACTTGCCAAGAGTCATGGGTTCAGGTTTCCAGGCTGACCCCTGGTAACTGAGTATAGGTCCTGGGATTAACCATGTTTATGTGGTTTGGGCTCCTTACCGGTCCAGTGTTAAGAGGTTTTAGTTCCGTGTGGGACTACAGTCACTGGATAGATGTTCTGGCCTGGTCCAGGGTCATGAGATATGGAGCCTGGCTTTCCCAACCTGACGGATTCTGGGTTCCTTCCTGAGCCTGAGTCACCTTATCTGGCTTCCTCACTTGCTCAATGTAATGGGTTCTGTGTTCCAGGCAAGCTCAGGGTCATGGTTACAGGTTTCCGGGCTGCGCCAATGACATGGTCTGGGTCATTTGCTTGACCGAATTCATGAATTTGGGTTACAGGCTGGCCCTGGGTCACATGTTAGATGTTCCAGTCTGACCCATGGTCACGTGCCCTTGGTCCCTGGCTTGACTAGGGTCAGCGGTTCAGGCTTTTGGCTGACCCCAGGTAATGGGGAATGGGTCCAGGATGGACCAAATTTATGCGGATTGGGGGCCTCACCAGGACAGTGTTACAACATCTTAGTTCCAGGCCGCCGACTAAGGTCACTGGTCCATTTTTCCAGTCCAGCCCTGGGTCACGGAGTATGGGAATCTGGCTTTCCTAGGATCCCGGCTTCGGGGCTCCAACCAGGGCAATGGACACCTGGTTTGAGTTCCTGTCTTGCCCAGGGTCACGAGTTCTGGGTTCAAGGCAAGACCAGGGGCACAGTTTCATGTTTCTTGGCCCAGTGAAAGTAACAGGGTCTGTATTAGTGGCTTGCCCAAGGTCGTGAATTTGGGTTCCATGCTGGCTTGTGTAACTGGTTCTGGGTTCCAGGCTGGCCCAGGATCACATAGCCTGAATCCCAAGCTTTCCAAGGGTCACGGGTTCAGTTTTCAGGGCCGAACTAGCATAACGGGGTATGGGTGCCGGGATGGATTTAGTTTATGCGTTTTGGGGGCTTTACTGGCCCAGTGTTATGGTGTCTTAGCTCTTGGTGAGACTAGAGTCACTGGTTCATTGTTCCGGCCCAGCCTAAGGTCACGGGATATCAACCCTGGCTTTCCCATGGTCACGGGTTCAGAGTTCCTAGCTTGGTCAGGGTCTCCTGGTCTGGGTTACTCATTTTCCCAGGGTCACGGGTTCTGGGTTCTGGGCAAGCTCAGGGTCATGGTTCTGGGATTCCAGGCCATTCTAATGATGTGGTTTGTGTCACTGGCTTGCCCAAGGTCACGAATTCAGGGTGTCGGGCTAGTCCTGGGTCACGTGTTTGGGTTCTGGGCTGGGTCAGAGTCACATGGCCTTGGTCCCTGGCTTTCCAAGAGTCAGGGTTTTAGGTTTCTGGGGTGACCCAGGGTAATGGGTTATGGGTGCTGGGATGGACCAAGTTTATGCGGTATTGGGGCTTTACCTACCCAGTGTTGTGGCATCTTAGTTCCGGGCAGAACTAGGGTCACTTGGTCTTGGTTCCTGTCTTGTCCAGGGTTACAGGGTATGGTAACATAGCTTTCCCAGGATCATGGGTTCGGTGTTCTAGCTGGGCCAAGGTCACCAGGTCTGGGTTCCTGGCTGGGTTCTGGGTTCCAAGCTAGCTCAGGGCCCCTGTTCCGGGTTTCTGAGCTGTGTCAATAATGTGGTCTGGGTCACTGGCTTGCCCAAAGTCACTTCTTTGGGGTTCTGGGCTGGCCCAGGGTGACATGGTCTGGGTCACTGGCTTGTCAAGGGTCACGGCTTCAGTTTCTGGGGCAACCCAGGGTAACGGGGTATGGGTGCTGTGATTGCCTAAGTTTATGTTGTTTGGGGATCTTATCAACCCAGTGTTACGGCATCTTAGTTCCTGGCGGGACTAGGGTCACTGGTTCATGGATCCGGCCTAGCCCAGGGTCACAGGGTGTGGGTACCTGGCTTTCCCAGGGTCATGGGTTTGGGATTCCTAGCTGGGCCAGGGTCACTTGGTCTGTGTTCCTGTCTTGCCCAGCATCACTGCTTCTGGGTTCCAGGCAAGCCCAGGGTCATGGTTTCGCGATTCCTGGCCGGGCAAAATCATGGGGTCTGGATTTGTGGCTTGCCCTAGAACACAAATTTGGTTTCCAGGCTGGCCCTGTGTCACTGGTTCAGGGTTCCTTGCTGGCTCAGAGTCACGTGGCCTGGGCCTCTGCCTTGCCCAGGGTCAGGGGTTCAGGTTTCCGGGCTGACCCAGTGTAATGGGGTATGGATGCTGGGATGGAACTAGTTTATGTGGTTTGGGGCCTTACCAGCCCAGTGTAACCGCATCTTAGTTCTAGGCAGGACTAGTGACACTGGTTCTTGTTTCTGGCCTGCCCCAGGGTCATGGGTTATGGGAACCTGGCTTTCCCATGTTCACAGGTTTGGGGTTCCTAGCTGGGCCAGGGTTACCTTGTCTGAGTTCCTGATAAGCCCAGGGTCATGGGTTCTGGGTTCTAGGCAAGCCTAGGGTCACAGTTTTGTGTTTCCTGGCCGGGTGAAATTCTTGGTGCCAGTATTCGTGGCTTGCCCAAGGTCACGAATTTGGGTTCCAGTCTGACCCTATGGCATTGGTTCAGGGTTCTGGGCTGGCCCAGTGTCACATGTCCTGTGTCCCTGGATTGCCAAGGGTCAGGGGTTCAGGTTTCTGGGCCGACCCAGGGTAACGGGGTATGGAGGCTGGGATGGACCAAATTTATGTGGTTTGGGGGCATTACTGGCCAACTCTTATGGCATCTTAGCTTTGGGAGGGACTAGGGTCACTTGTTCATGGTGCTTGCCTGGACCAGTGTCACGAGGTATGGGAACCTGGATTTCCCAGATTCAGGACTTCAGGGTTCCTAGCTGGGGCAGGGTCATCTGGCCAGGGTTCCTGCCTTGCCCAGTGTCACGAGATTCTGGTTACCAGGCAAGCCCAGGGTCATAGTTTCGGGTTTCCTGGCTGGGAGAAAGTCACGGGGTCTGAGTGTTTGAAATGACCAAAGTCACAAATTTGGGGTCCTGGGCCAGCCCTGGATTACATGTTCCGGGCTGGCCCAACATCAGGTGGCTTTGGTCCCTGGCTTGCCAAGGGTCAGGGGTTCAGTTTTCCAGGCCAACCCAGGGTAACGGGGTATGGGTGCCAGGATGGACCTAGTCTATGAGGTTTGGGGGCCTTACCAGTCCATTGTTATGGCATCTTAGTTCTGGATGGACTAGGTTCACTGGGTCTTGGTTCTGGCCCAGGGTCATAGGGAATGGAAACCTGGCTTTCCCATATTCATGGATTCTGGGTTCCTAGCTGGGCCAGGGTCACGTGATCTGGGCTTCTGGTTTCTGGGCAAACTCAGGGTCTCAGTTTGTGTTTTCTGGGCCATGCCTTTAATGTGATCTGGGTCACTGGCTTGACCAAAGTCATGAATTTGGGGTTCTGTCTGGACCTGTGTCATGGATTCGGGATTCCAGGCTAGTCCAGGGTGACATGGTCTGGATCACTGGCTTGCCTAGGGTCAGGGCTTCAGGTCCTGGGGCTGCCCAGGATAATGGGGTATGGGTGATGGGATGGACCTAGTTTATGTGGTTTGGGGGCCTTACCGACCCAGTGTTACGGCTCCTTAGTTCCGGGTGGGACTAGGGTCACTGGTTCCTCATTCGGGCCTGGCCTAGGATCACAGGGTATGGAAACCTTGCTTTCCCAGGTCACCAGTTCAGGGTTTCTAGCTTGACCAGGGTTACCTGATCTGGGTTCCTGTCTTGCCCAGACTCATGGGTTCTGTGTTCTAGGCAAGCATAAGGTCAGAGTTTCAGGTTTTATGGCCAGGCAAAAGTCTGAGTTCTTTGCTTATCCAAGGTCACGAATTTGGATTCCGGGCTGGCCCTGTGTCATTGGTTTGGGGTTCCTGGTGGGACCAGAGTCACGTGGCCTGAGTCCCTGGCTTGCCAAGGATCAGGGGTTCAGGTTTCCTGTCCGACCCAGGGCAATGGGGTATGGGTGCCGGTATGAACCTAGTTTATGTGATTTGGGGGTCTTATTGGCCTATTGTTATGTCGTCTTAGTTTGGGCAGGACTAGGGTCACTGGTTCATTGTTCTGGCCTGGTCCAGTGTCATGGGGAATGGGAACTTGGCTTTCCTAGGTTCATGGGTTCGGGGTTTCTAGCTGGGCCTGGTTCACCATGTCTGTGGACCTGGCTTGCCCAGGGTCATGAGTTCTGGGTTCTGGGCAAGCTCAAGGTCATGATTTTGGATTCTGGGTTGCGCAATGACATGGTCTGTGTCAGTGGCTTGCCCAGAGTCACAAATTTGGGGTTCTGGGCTAGACCTGGGTCACGGGTTCAGTGTTCTGGGCTGGTCCAGCGTGATATGCCTGGGTTACTGGCTTGCCAAGGGTCACAGCTTCAAGTTCTGGGGCAGGCCAGGGTAAAGGGATATGTGTGCAGAGATGGCCCAAGTTTATGCTGTTTGGGGGCCTTACTGGTGTTACGGTGTCTTAGTTATGGGCTAGACAAGGGTCACTGGTTCGTGGATCTGGCCCAGCCCAGGGTCACAGGGTGTGGGTACCTGGCATTCCCAGGGTTATGGGTTCAGGGTTCCCAGCTGTGCCACGGTCACCTGGTCTATGTTTCTGTCTTGACCAGGGTCACTGGTTCTGGGTTCCAGGCAAGCCCAGGGACACGGTCTCAGGTTTCTTGGCTGGTCGAAAATCACGGGGTCTGGGTTCAAAACTTTCCCAAGGTCACCAATTCAGGTTCTGGGCGGGCCCTATGTCACTGGGTGGAGGTTCGGGGCTGAACCAGGGTCACGTGACTGGGTTCCTGGCTAGCAAAAGGGTCATGGGTTCAGGTTTCTGGGAAGACCAATGGTAATGGGGTATGGGTGCCAGGACGGACCAAGTTTATGCGGTTGGGGTGCTTTACCGGGTCAGTGTTATTGGGTCTTAGTTCAGGGCAGGATTAGGGTCATTGGTTGTTTGTTCTGACCCGGCCCAGGATCATGGGGTATGGGAACGTCTGGTGTTCCCAGGGTCAAGGATTTGGAGGTCCAACCTGTGCCAGGGTCACCTGGTCTGGGTTCCTGCCTTGCCAGGGTCTCGGATTCTGGGTTCCAGGCAAGCCCTGGGTCACGTTTTCAAGTTTCTTGGCTGGGTGAAAGTCATGGGGTCTGCATTCGTGGCTTGACGAAGGCCACGAAATTGGGTTCAGGTTGGCCCTGTGTCATCATGCCTGGGTCCCTGGCTTGCCAAGGCATAGTGGGTTCAGGATTACGGGATAACCCAGGGTAATGGGGTATGGATTCTCAGATGGACCAAGTTTATATAGTTTGGGGGCCTTACCGGCCCAGTGTTATAGCATCTTAGTTCCGGTCAGGACTAGAGTGACTGGTTCATTGTTCCAGCCTGGCCAAGGGTCATGGGGTATGGGATCATGGCTTTGCCAGAGTCACAAGTTTGGGGTTCCTTACTGGGCTAGAGTCACCTGGCCCAGGTTCCTGGCTTGCCCAGGGTCACGGTTCCTGGGTTCTGGGAAAGCTCAGGGTCACGGTTTTGCATTCCTGGTCATACCACTGACGTGGTCTGGTTCACTGACTTGGCCAAATCACGAATTTGGGTCACGAATTTGACCCACGTTCCGGCCTGGACCTGGGTCATGGTTTGGGATCCGGGCTGCCCCAGGGTGGCGTGGTCTGGGTAACTGGCTTGTGAAGGGTCATGGCTTCAGCTTCTCGGGAAGCCCAGGTAACGGGGTATGAGTGCCCAGATGGCCAAAGTTTATGCGGTTACAGCATCTTAGTTCCACGATGGATTAGGGTCACTGGTTCATGGATCTGGCCCAGCCCAGGGTCACAGGGTATTGGTGCCTGGTTTTCCCAGGTTCACGAGTTCGGTGTTCCTAGCAGCACCACAGTCACCTGGTCTTTGTTCCTGTCTGCCTAGGGTCACAGGTTCTGGGTTCCAGGCATGCCTAGGATCACAGTTTTGGGTTTCCCGGGCAGGTGAAAGTGAGGGGGGCTCGGTTCATGCCTACCCTAAGATCACAAATTTGGGGTCCAGGCTGACCCTGTGTCACTGGTTTTTGGTACCAGTCTGGTCCAGTGTCACATTCATGGGTCATGGGTTCAGGTTTCCGGTACGACCCAGGGTAACAGAGTATGGGTGCCAGGATAGACCTGGTTTATGCGGTTGGAAGTCCTTACCGGCCCAGTGTTATGGTGTTTTATATCTGGGCGGGACTATGGTCATGTATTCATTGTTCTGTCCCACCCCAGTGTCATGGGGTATGGGAAACTGGCTTTCCCAGCATCATCAGTTCGGGGCTCCTAGCTGGGCCAGGGTCTCCTGGTCTGGGTTCCTGTCTTGCCCAGCATCGCGGGATCTGGGTTCCAGGCAAGCCCAGGGTCACGGTTTCAGGTTTCGTGGACTGGTGAAATCATGATGTCTGCTCTCCTGGCTTGCCCAAAGTCACAATTTTGGGTACTGTACTAGCCCTGTGTCATTGGTTGGGGGTTCTGGACTGGTCCAGTGTCACCATGTCTGAGTACCTGGCTTGCCAAAGGTCATGGATTAAGGATTCCGAGGTGACCCAGGGTAATGGGGTAGGGTGCCGGGATGCACCAAGTTTATGCAGTTTGGGGGTCTTACCAGCCCAGGGTTATGGCATCTTAGTTCCAGGTAGGACTAGGGTCACTGGTTAGGTTTTCTGGCAAGGTCCAGGGTCATGGTGTATGGGAACCTGGCTTTCCCAGGGGCACGGGTTTGGGGCTCATAGCTGGGCCATGGGAACCTGGTCTTGGTTCCTGTCTTGCCCAGAGTCATGGGTTGTGGGTACCAGGCAAGCCCAGGGTAACAGTTTTGGGTTTCCTGGCTGGATGAAAATCATGGGGTCTGGGTTTATGATTTCCCCAAGGTCATAAATTCAGGTCCAGGCTGACCATGTGTCACTGGTCACATAGCCTGGTCCAGGGTCACATAGCCTGGGTCCCTGGCTTGCCAAGGGTCAAGGGTGCAGGTCTCTGGGCCGACACATGGTAATGGGGTATGGATGCCAGGATGCACCAAGTTTATGTGGTTTGGGGGCCTAACTGGCCCAGTGTTATGGCGTCTTAGTTCTGGGCGGTACTAGGGTCACTGGTTAGTTTTTCCGGCCAGGCCCAGGGTCACGGGGTATGGGAACCTGGCTTTCCCAGCATCATGGGTTTGGGGCTTCTAACTGTGCCAGGGTCACTTGGTCTGTGTCCTGCTTGCCCAGTGTCTCCGATTCTAGGATCCAGCAAAGTCCTGGGTCACGTTTTCAGGTTTCTTGGTCTGGCGAAAGTCATGGGGTCTACATTTGTGGCTTGCCCAAGGCCACGAATTTGGGTTCAGGACTGGCCCCATGTTACTGGTTGGGGGTTCCGCACTGGTCCAGGGTCACCATGCCTGGGTCCCGGGCTTGCCAAAGGTAATAGATTCAGGATTACGGGCCAACCCAGGGTAGCAGGGTATGGGTGCCGGGATGGACCAAGTTTATGCAGTTTGGGGCCTTACTAGCCCAATGTTATGATGTCTTAGTTCCAGGTGGTACTAGGGTCACTGGTCTGTTGTGACCAAGGGTCACGGGGTATGGGATCATGGCTTTCCCAGGGTCATGAGTTCGGGGTTCCTAGCTGGGTCAGGGGCACCTTGTCTGGGTTCCTTGCTTGCCCAGCTCATGGTTTCTGGGTTCTGGGCAAGCTCAGGGTCATGGTTTTGCATTTTCTGGCCACCCCAATGACATGGTCTGGGTCACTGGCTTGTCAAGGGTCACAACTTCAGGTCTTGGGCAGACCAGGGTAATGGGGTATGGGTGCCCAGGTGGTCGAAGTTTATGCGGTTTGGGGGTCTTACTACACCAGTGTTAAGGAATCTTAGTACCAGGCTGGAGTAGGGTCATTGGTTCATGGATCTGGCCCAGCCCAGAGTCACAGGGTGTTAGTATCTGGCTTTCCCAGGGTCTTGGGCTTGCGGCTCCTAGCCGGGCCAGGGTCACCTGGTCTCGGCTCTTCACTAGCCCGGGGTCATGAGTTCTGGGTTCTGGGCAAGCTCAAGATCACGGTTTTGGGTTTCCAGGCTGAGTCAGTTATGTGGTCTGGGTCACTGTCTTGCCAATGTTACGAATTTTGGGTGCTGGGCATGACCTGGTTACAGGTTTGGGGTTCTGGACTGGCTCATGGTGACATGGTCTGTGTCACTGCCAAGGGTCATGGTCTCAGGTTCTGGGGCATCCCAGGGTTACGCGCTATGGGTACCAAGATGGCTCAAGTTTACGTGGTTTGGGGGCCTTACCGGCCCAGTGTAATGACATCTTAGTTCCGGGCGGGACGTGGGTCACTGGTTCGTGGATCCAGCTCAGCCCAGGGTCACTGGCATTCCCAGGGTTATGAGTTCGGGGTTCCGAGCTGGGCCAGGATTACCTGGTCTGGGTTCCTGTCTTGTCCAGGGTCACTGGCTCTGGGTTCTAGGAAAGTCCAGGGTCATGGTTTTGGGGCATGGGGCAAAACTCACAGGAACTGGGTTCATGGCTTGACCAAGTTTATGAATTCGGCTTCTGGGCAGACCCTGTATCACTGATCTTGGTTCCGGGATGGCCCAGGGTCATGTTTCCTCGGTCCCTAACTTGCCAAAGGTCAGGGGGTCAGGTTTCTGGGCTGACCTAGGGTAACGGGGTTTGGGTGCCGGTACGGACCAAGTTTATGTGGATTGGGGGCCTTACCGGCCCAGTGTTACAGCATCTTTATTCAGGGTGGGAATAGGGTCACTGGTTCGTGGTTCTGGGGCGGCCTAGATTTGTAGAATATGGGAACCTGGCTTTCCCAGGTTCATAAATTCAGGGTTCCTAGCTGGGTCAGGTTCACCTGGTCTGGGTTCCTATCTTGCTCAGGGTCACAGGTTTTGGGTTCCGGGCAAGCACAGGGTCACAGTTATGAGTTTCCAGGTCGTGCCAATGATGTGGTCTGGGTCACTGGCTTGCCCAAAATCACGAATTTGGGGTTCTGACCTGACACTGAGTAACAGACTCAGGGGTCTGACCTGGCCCAGGTGGACATGGTCTGGGTCACTGGCCTGCCAAGGGTCACGGCTTCAGGTTCTTGAGCAGTCAAGGGTAATGGTTCAGGTTCTTGAGCAGTCAAGGGTAATGGAGTATGGGTGCAGAGATGGCCAAGTTTATGTGGTTTGGCGGCCTTGCTGGCCCAGTGTTATGGCATCTTAGTTCTGAGAGGGACTAGGGTCACTGGTTCATGGATCCTGACCAACTCGGGATCACGGGTGTTGGTACCTGGTTTTCCCTGGATTATGGGTTTGGGGTTCCTAGCTGGGCTGGGGTCATCTGGTCTGGGTTCTTGTCTTGTCCAGGGTCACAGGATTCTGGGTACCAAGCAAGGTCCAGGTCATGGTTTCAGGATTCCAGGCTGGGCGAAAGTCATGGGGTCTGGCCAGGTTCGTGACTTGCCCAAGGTCACAAATTCGATTTCCATGCTGTCGCTGTGTCACTGGCTAGGGTTCTGGGTTGGCCAGGGTAATGTGTTCTGGTTCCCTGGTTTGCCAAGGGTGAGGGGTTCAGGTTTCCATGCCAACCCAGAGTAACGGGGTATGGAAACCTGGCTTTCCCAGGGTCATGGGTTCGGGGTTCCTAGCTGGTCCAGGGTCACCTGGTCTGGCTTCCTGTCTTGCACAAGGTCACGGGATTCTGGCTTCCAGACAAGTCCAGTGTCATGGTTTCGGGTTTCTTGGCCATTTGAAAGTCAAGGGGTCTGGGTTCATGGCTTGCCCAAGTTTATGAAATTGGATTCCGGGCTAGCCCTGTCACTGGTTCTGGGTTCCAGGCTGGCCCAGGGTCTTGTGGCCTGGGTCCTTGGCTTACCTTGGGTCAAGGGTTCAGGTTTCTCACCCAACCAAGGGTAACAGGGTGTGGGTGCCCGGATGGACCAAGTTTATGCAGATTTGGGGCCTTACCAGCCCAGTGTTATGGTGTCTTTGTTCTGGGCGGGGCTATGGTCACTGGTTCGTGGTTCCTTCCCATCCCAGCTTCAGGAGGTATGGGAACCTGGCTTTGCCAGGGTCATGGGTTTCCGGATCCTAGCTGGGCCAGTGTCGCCTGGTCTGAGTTCCTTTTCAGGCCAGGGTCATGGGTTTGGGGTTCTGGGCTGGCCCAGGGTGACATGTCTGAGTCACTGCCTTGCCAAGGGTCACGGCTTTAGGTTCTTGGGCAGCCCAGGATAATGTGGTATGAGTGTCGGGATGGACCAAATTTATGTGGTTTGGGGGCCTTATCGGCCCAGTTTTACAGTGTCTTTGGTCTGGGCGGGACAAGGGTCACTAGTTTATGGATCTGGCCAGGCCCAGAGTCACATGTATTGGAACCTGGCTTTCCCAGGGTCACAGGTTCGGGGCTACTAACTGGGTCACAGTAACCTGGTCTGGGTTCCTGTCTTGCCCAGCATCACGGGTTCTGGGTTGCAGGCAAGCCCAGGGTCATGGTTATGGGTTTCTTTGCTGGGCAAAATTCATGGGGTCTGGGGTTGTGGCTTTCCCAAGGTCACGAATTCGGGTTCCGGGCTGACCCTGTGTTACTTGTTCAGGTTCCGGGATGGCCCAGGGTCGCGTGGCCTGGGTCTCTGGCTTGGCATGGGTCAGAGGTTCAGGTTTCTGGGTCAACCCAGGGTAAGAGGCTATGCATGTCGGGATGGGCCAAGTTTATGCGGTTTGGGGGTCTTACCGACCCAGTGTTTCATTGACTTAGTTCTGGGCAGGACTAGGGTCACTGGGTTCTGGTTTCGGTCCGGCCTAGGGTCACAGGGTATGGCAAACTGGCTTTCCAGGGCCACTGGTTCGGTGTTCCTAGCTGGGCCAGTGTCACCTAGTCTGGGTTCCTCACTTGCCCAGGGTCATGGTTTCTGGGTTCTAGGCAAGCTCATGGTCACGGTTACAGGTTTCTGGCATGCTCCAGTGACATGGTTGGATCACTGGCTGGCCAAAGTCATGAATTTGGGGTTCTGGGCCAGCACTGGGTCACAGGTTTGGGGTTCTGGGCTGGCCCAGGTAATGTGGTCTGGGTCACTAGTTTTCCAAGTGTCACAACATCAGGTTCTGGGGCAGACCAGGGTAACTGGGTATGGATGCTGAGATGGCCCAAGTGTATGGGATTTGTGGGCCTAGCGGCATTGTGTTATGGTGTCTTAATTCCGTGCGGGACTAGGGTCACTGTTTTGTGGTTCCAGCCCAGGGTCACGGGTTGTTGGTACCTGGCTTTTCTAGGGATTTTGGGTTTGGATTTCCTAGCTGGACAAGGATGACATGGTCTATGTTTCTTTCTTGCCCAGTGTCATTGGTTCTGGGTTCCAGGCAAGCCCAGGGTCTAGGTTTGAGGTTTCCAGGCCAGGCAAAAGTCACAGGCTCCAGGTCACGAATTTAGGTTCCAGGCTGGCCCTGGGTCATGTGTTGGGGGTTCCAGCCTGGCATAGGGTCATGTGGCCTGGGTCACTGGCTTCTCAAGGGTCATGGTTTCCGGTTTCTGGTCCGACCCAGGGTAACGGGGTATGTGTACCGTACTGGACCAAGTTTATGCACATTGGGAGCCTGACCGGCCCCGTGTTACGGTGTTTTAGTTCAGAGCGGGACTAGGGTCACTGGTTCATTGTTCAGGCCCGGCCCAGGGTCACGGGGTATGGGAACCTGGCTTTCCCAGGGTCACAGTAACTAGGTCTGGGTTCCTGTCTTGCCCAGGATCATGGGTTCTTGATACCAGGCAAGCCCAGGGTCATGGTTATGGGTTTCCTTGCCGGATAAAATTCATGGGGTCTGGGGTTGTGCTTTGCCCAAGGTCACGGATTTGGGTTCCGGGCCCATCCTGTGTCACAGTTTTGGTGTTCTGAGTTGACTCAGGGTCACATGGCCTGGGTCCCTGGCTTGCCAAGAGTTGTGGATTCATATTTCCGGGCCAACCAGGTTAACGGGGTATGGGTCCAAGGATGGATCAAGTATATGTGGTTTGGGGGCATTACCTGCCCTGTGTTAAGGCATCTTAGTTCCTTGCAGGACTAGGGTCACTGGTTCATTGTCCCGGCACCGCCAAGGGTCATGGTATGGAAACCTGTCTTTAAACAGATCACGGGTTTGGGGTTCCTAGCAGGGCCATGGTCACCTGGTCTGCATTCCTGTCTTGCCCAGGATTATAGGTTCTGGGTCCCAGTCAAGCCCAGGGTCACAGTTTTGGGTTTCGTGGACAGTCAAAAGTCACGGAGTCTGGGTTTGTGGCTTGCCCAAGTCATAAATTCGGGTTCCAGGCAGTCCCTGTGTCACGTGGCCTGGTTCCCTGGTTTGGAAGGATCATGGGTTCTGGTTTCTGCACCAACCCAGGGTAACGGGGTATGTGGGCTGGGCTGGACCAAATTAATGCGGTTTGGGGTCTTTCAGACCCATTGTTACTGCATCTTCGTTCCAGAGGGCACTAGGATCACTGGTTAGTTTTTTTTGGTCCAGCCCAGGGTCACAGGGCGTGGGAACCAGCTTTTCCAGGGTCACGGGTTCAGAGCTCTTAGCTGGGCTACGGTCACCTGCTCTGTGTTCCTCTATTGCCCAGTGTCATGGCTTCTGGATTCCAGGCAAGGCCAGGGTCACAGTTTTGGGTGTCCTGGCCAGGCAAAAATCATGGGGACTGTTTTCGTGGCTTGCCCAAAGTCACGAATTCGGGTTCGGGGTTGGCCCTGTGTCACTCTTTCAGGGTTTCTGGCTGGCCAGAGTCATAAGGCTCTGGTTCCCATGTTTTCGAAGGGTCTGGGGTTCAGGTTTGTGGGTCGACGCAAGGTAACGGAGTTTGGGTGCTGTTATGGACCAAGTTTATGCGGTTTGGGGGCGTTCCGAGCCCAGTGTTATGGAGCCTCAGTTCCAGGCAGGGCTAGTGTCACTGACAAGTTGTTCTGCCCTGGCCCAGGGTCACAGGGTATGTGAACCTGGCTTTCCCAGGGTCACCTGGTCTGGATTCCTGTCTTAGCCAGGGTGAGGGATTCTTGGTTCTGGCAAGCTCAAGGTCATGGTTTCGGGTTTCCAGGCCATGCCAATGATGTGGTCTGGGTCACTGACTTGCCCCAAATTACGAATTTGGGTTCTGGGCCAGACCTGGTCACAGTTTCAGGTTTCAGAGTTGGTCCAGGGTTAGTGGTCTGGGTCACTGGCATTCCAACAGTTACGACTTCAGATTGTGGGGCAGCCCAATGTAACAGGGTATGGGTGCCGGGATGGACCAAGTTTATGCAATTTGGGGGCTTTACCGGCCCAGTGTTACGGAGTCTCAGTTCCAGGCGAGACTAGTGTCACTTATTTGTTGTTCTGCCCTGGTTCAGGGTCACAGGGTATGTGGACCTGGCTTTCCCAGGGTCACAGGTTCAGGGCTCCTAGCTGGACCAGTGTCACCTGATCTGGGTTCCTGTCTTAGCCAGGGTCAGGGGTTCTGGGTCCCGGCAAGCTCAAGGTCATGGTTTCGGATTTCTGGGCCACACCAATGACGTGGTCTGGATCACTGACTTGCCCAAATTACGAATTTGAGGTTACAGGTCAGACCTGGTCACCATTTCAGGGTTCCGGCTTGGCCCAGGGTGACGTCCAACCGTCACGGTTTCAGATTCTGGGGCAGCCCAGTGTAATGGTATATGGGTGCTGAGATGGCCCAAGTTTATGCAGTTTGGGGGCCTTACCGGCTCAGTGTTATAGCGTCCTAGTTCTGGGCAGGACTAGGGTCACTGGTTCGTGGAAACAGCCCAGCCCAGGGTCACAGGGTATGGGTACCTTGCATTTCCAGGGTTATGGGTTCAGGGTTCTGAGCTGCGGCAGAGTCTCCTGGTCTATGTTCCTATCTTTCCCAGGGTCAAAGTTTCTGGGTTTCTGGCAAGCCCAGGGTCATGGTTGCGGATTTCATGGCTGGGCAAAAATCAAGGGGTCTTTTCATGGCTTGCCCAAGGTCACGAATTCAGTTTCCAGGCTGGCTCTGTGTCACTGGTTTATAGTTCTGGGCTGGCCCAGGGTCACGTGGCCTGGGTCTTTGGTGTTCCAAGGGTTAAGAGTTCATGTTTCTGTGACAACCCAGTGTAACGGGGTGTGGGGTGCCAGGATGGACCAAATTTACATGGTTTGGGGGACTTACCAGCCCAGTGTTATGGCTTCATTGTTCTGGCACCATTAACTTCACTGCTCTGTGGTTCCGGCCTGGTCTAGGCTCACGGGGTAGAGAAACCTGACTTTCCCAGGGTCATGGGTTCGGGGGTCCTACCTGGGCCATGTTCACCTGATCTGGGTTCCTTGTTTGACCAGAGTCATGGGTTCTGGGTTCCAGACAAGCTCAAGGTCACAGTTATGGGTTTCCTGGCCATGCCAATAACGTGGTTGGGGTCACTGACGTGCCCAAAGTTATGAATTTTCAGTTCTGAGCTGGACCTGGTCATGGGTTCCGGGTTGGCCCAGGGTGACGTGGTCGGGGTCACTGACTTGCCAAGGGTCATTGTCCGAGTCCGGCAATGGCCCCTGCCCCTACCCCATTGTAATTTGCGTCTCCGAAACCAACCACTCTCCTCAAAATGCTTACTGCCCAGCCTCTGAGCCTTAGCAGCTGCCCAAGGCCACAAAGGGAATGACTTAACCATTATGTACGTTCTGCCTCTCCCTTCTGCACAAAGCCACAAAGGGAACGACTCAACCATCATGCCATTGCCCACAGAGAATAGCCTTACCCTTTTTGGACCAATGGAGGGGGGGGGGTAATAAAAATTTCCCCTCTACCTTGCTTGGGTGCGGTTTTACCAGCTTGCTTCCCCACAAGCTGTTGAGCCTGTCCGCAAGTTCCCAATAAAGCCTGCTTCAAATCTCCCCTAATTCAGACTCCTTCTTTGTTTTGCGTACACAATTCCTACAAACTTCCTGACATTCTTGGTGCCGGAAACCCAGGAGAGGTGTGTGACTCCCCCCTCTTCTTGGGGGTCCCTCAAGAGGCCCCCTCTCTCGCCTAAATTTCCAAGACCTTCAGGTGCAGCGCTTGTCCTACTGGTCTGGTGAGTTCTTTGTCTCTCCACCACTGACTCTCTCTCTCTCTCTCTCTCTCTCTCTCTCTCTCTCTCTGCCTGCTGGGTTTCTGATTAGCAAGCTCTGCTGGAGTTTTCCTGCTGAGATGTGGCTGCGCCTGGAAAACTCCACTGTAGACCCCAGGGGTCTTGGAGAAGTGGTTACCCTGGAGGCATCTGGCTAATCTCTCTCTTCTCCCATTCTGTCCCATTCAGGATTCATTGGGGGACGCCTTAGTGATTTCTGTCTGGCCCAGACCAGAACTGTCTGGTCCCGCTTGCCAGACCAGAAACCCAGCTCTCCAGTGTTCACTCTCTCTCCTGTTCACGGGACTGCCAGTCCAGGGTCAGGCAATAATGGTTAACGCCTTGGTGATTCCTGTCTGGCCTGGACCAGAACTGTCTGGTCCTGCTTGCCTGCCCAGAAATCTAGCTCTCCAGCATGCAATCTCTTTCTCTCCTGTTCACGAGACTGCCAGCCCAGGGTCTGGAAGTAACGGTTCCTCCTCTCTCCCCGCTAGCCCTCTCCTATGTGGCCTTTCAGTTTCTGTCTCGATCTCTACTTTGTGGGATCCCTGCTGTTCACAGGACTGCTAGCCTAGGGTCTAGCAGTAACTGCTCCTTCAGAGTGGACCAGCATCCAAGGCCTCATTTTCACTCTCCTGCAGTGTCTCTAAGTTCCTTGCTCTCCTCAAAACTCTATCCTCACCATGGGCACTGCACAATCCAAAATTGACCCTTCAACCCCACTAGGGTGCCTCTTAAAAAACTTTTTTGGTCTGGGTTATGCAGAAACCTTGAGAAAGAAAAAACTCGTTTTTCTCTCCCAAGTTGCCTGGCTTCAGTATCAGCTCAATAACCAGTTACATTGACCCCCGACTGGCACTTTCGATTTCAACATTCTATAGGACCTGGACAATTTCTGTAGGAGGATGAGTAAGGATTCTGAAGTCCCCTGCGTGCAGGCTTTTTGGGACTTGCATTCCCCCTGCCCCACATTTCTCTGTAGCCATTGCTCCACCCCACAAGTCCAGCCTAAACCTTCTCCGGTTCCCTCCACTGCTGAGGACCCGCCTGAGCTCCTCAGTGCTTCTCCACCCCCTACCATCCACTACCCTCTGCTCCTGCCCCTCAACTGACCTCTCCCCCTACCCCTCAGACCCCCAGTCTCGCCTATCTCTCCTCATACACGGTCCTGTCAGCCAACTGCAGGACCGCCACCAGTCACCCTTTTTCCGCTTCAATAGGTGGAAGGCGCTGAGAGTCTCATCCAAGTCCATGTACCTTCACTCTCCAAAATCTTTCCCAGATCGAAGTGCGACTTGAATCCTTTTCTGCCAACCCCTCCCATTATAACTTAACCTGGCATGACATTCAAGTCATCCTAGCATCCCCCCTAACCCCTGACAAGCGTACCTGAGTTACTGATGCTGGCAGACAACAGGCCAACCAAGACCATGTCATAGATAATACCGTTCCCCTGGGGGAACATGCCATTCCCAGAAAAGACCCTAATTGGAATTACCAACTGGGCCAAGGAACTAACATTCCACACAGAAACCTCATTTTTAGCTACCTCCTCCGAGGAATGGCTTCAACAGAAGGTTAGTCTCCAAACCTAAGCCTTGGTAGGTGCTCTAAGGCCGGCAAGCAATCTGGCTCCACACTTTCCCTCTAAAGAAGGGCAACGAGCGCCACCAGGTGCCTGCTTCAAATGTGGGAAAGACGGCCACTGGGCCAACTCCTGCCCAAACAAGCAGCCTGGTCACTGCCTGGCTTTGGCCTCACCCTCATCATCTCCATGAGGAGGAGCTGAGCCCCGGGATCCTCCAGCACTTAAGCTTCCGAGGTTAGCAGACGACTGAAGTGGCCCTGGTTCCTTGACTCCGGTAACCCTCCCTTACTCTGTGCTACAGGTAGCGGGTAAGTCCATTTCCTTTTTAGTGGACACGCGGGCTACCTTCTCCATCCTGCCCTCTCACTTGGGTCTTACTTTTCCTTCCCAGGTCTCGGTCATGGGAATAGATGGGTCTCCCTCCACCCCCCAGCAGACTAAACCTCTTTTTTGTTCATTCAACCCTCTACCTTTCTCCCACTCCTTTTTAATTATCCCCTCCTGTCCTGTCCCACTCCTGGGGCAAGACATACTTTCTATTGTTTCTTTTTATCATGTTATTCATTGGGATTGTTTTTCTATGTATGTTCCTTTCATGCTTAGTGTGAGTAGGCCTTGACCTAGTCAACAATTTCCAAGCTCAAATACATCTGAATAGGCTTGAAGGCCTACATGCAGCTGGTTTGTAATAATCCTCCCCATAAATTAAAGCAGGCTGGTAGTCAAAGATGGGTAAGTTCATTAATTATGTTTGTCAACCTAAGACAGAGCCTATTTGCTTGGAGCAATAGGTTTGATGACGGGTAAGACATTCATAAGTTAATGACAACCTAAGACAGGCACAGTCTTTGCTCATATAAAATAAAAAAGGGGGAGATGGAGACACTTTGGCTGCCCTATTCCACAAAGTGGAGTTCCTGTTTATCTGGATTGGAGATTCTGCTGATGAGAATTGCCTGTGACCACAGGCCATGAGTTTCCTTTTACAAGCAGAGCCATCAACACTCCATACATCCTCACAGTGTAATAAGGATGTGAGGAAATGTGTTTAAAATAAACTCTCAAACTCTCAGTGCAGCGCAGCTCAGAGAAATGATGGCTGTTACCCTCCCAATAGCATCTTTGTATTCTCTTTCTTTCTTTCTCATCTGCACCCTCTACTCTAATCTTCACCGATTCCAAGCGTGACCTGGGCAAGTTTGCCCCCATAATTTGTTTCCTTTATGACCGAAAACCCAGTACCAGGTGCGCCAAAAATTGGGATACTTAAAATCGCTGACTGCCCGTGGTCCTCCTGTAACATCCACCACCTTTCTTACCACTCCCAGGGACGCTTCTCTTATTCCAGGCCCAGCCACCTTTTCACTCTTACCATTCCAGACCCCTGGGACACTCAGTGGACTAGCCCTGTACCTGGCGCCTGGTATAGGACCAAAGGTGAATCCTTTCCTGCCGCCAAGCTTTATGTTTGGAGATCCCTTGTGCATGTCCAATCAGCAGTTCATCACACCAACCTTACACAGGAACAACAGCTAACAAAGCAGATTTCAAGCCCATCCAGCTCTCCTTTCTCCTGGATCACTCTCCTCAGCAAGGCATCCAGATGGCCAATTTCACTGGGCTAGGAAACCTTTTTACTTGCTTAATGTGTGTGGCCCTAGAACACCCACCCTTGACAGCAGTGCCTGTTCCATACATGCCAATGTCTACCAACACTTCACTTACACACCTGGTAACCATTTCAGGAGTTCCCATACACATCCCACCTGACTTGGTGCAGTTCCCACTCTGCTATTCCAATGCATCCACTCAACTTTGCAACAAAACCGAACCCCCTTCACAACCCCTAGTGGCCTCAGACAGATTCTTTTTTTGGTGCAATCATATTCTTTCCAAATCCTTAAATATCACCACTACCTCTGCTCTTTTGTGTCTCCCTGTTACTCTAGTTCCACAACTTACAGTATACATTCTGGTAGAATTCCTGCACAAATTCACCCAGGCTCACCTTCCCTGAACAAAAAGAGCTGTCTTTCTTAGTCACCAGTTTTTTGCTTGCCACTTCAGCAGTGGCTCTGGGCCTTGGTGGCAGAGCCCTAGCCCATTCAGTTTTAACCACTGACAAGCTCGCCGCCCAGTTCCAAATAGCCATTGACACCTCAGCAGAATCCCCTGCCTCTTTGCAAAGACAAATAACCTCTGTAGCCCAAGTTTCCTTACAGAACCGTCAAGCCCTCGACCTCATCACGGCAGAAAAAGGAGGCACCTGTCTCTTCCTCCAAGAAGAATGCTGTTATTACATCAACGAATCTGGAATAGTGGAAACTTGCATCTAGTCCCTCCACAAGCTAGGCAGTGAACTCCACTGGAAAAAATTTTCGGCTGAAGCCTCCTCCTGGTGGACATCCTCAATGTATTCCCTCCTGGCACCCCTGCTAGACCCAATAATTTTAATTGTCATATTTCTAATGCTTGCTCCCTGTTTTCTCTGATTCCTACAGGCAAGTTTCTGAGAAATCACCCGTGTGGCAGTACATCAAATGATGCTACAACAATACCAACCCCTTCACCACATGCAGGACTGGAACTCTCAGCACTCCACCTAATCTCCCCTTCCTCACGTCGTCCCAGGCCAGCAGGAAGTAGTTAAGAATGATCTTGGCCATTTTATCCCTATTGAGTGGAGTTTGGAATGTCCAAATCTGGCAATGGTCCCTGCCCCTACCCCGTTGTAACTTGCGTCCCTGAAACCAGCCACTCTCTGTGAAATGCTTACTGCCCAGCCCCTGACGCTTTGCAGCTGCCCAAGGCCACAATGGGAATGACTCAACGATTAAACATGTTCTGCCTCTCCCTTCTGCACAAAGCCACAAAGGCAACGACTCAACCATCACGCCGTTGCCCATAGAGAATAGCCTGACCCTTTCTGGGCCAACGGGGGTATAAAAAAATTCCCCTCTACCTTGGTTGGGCGCGGTTTCTCCAGCTTGCTTCCCTACAAGCTGTTGAGCCCGTCCGCAAGTTCCCAATAAAGCCTGCTTCAAATCTCCCCTGATTCGGACTCCCTCTTTGTTTCGCATACACAATTCCTACAAACTTCCTGACAGTCATGACTTCAGATTCTGGGGGGAAGCCCAGGGTAATGGGGTATGGGTGCCAAGATGGCCCATGTTTATGTGGTTTGGGGGCCTTACTGGCCCACTGTTATAGTGTCTTAATTTCTGGCGGGACTAGGGTCCCTGGTCGTAGATACAACCCAGCCCCAAGTCACGGGGTGTGGGGCTGAATTCCCAGAGTTATGGGTTCAAGGTTCCTAGCTGTGTCTGGGTCACCTGGTCTATGATCCTGTTTTGCCCAGGATCACTGTTTCTCGGTTCTAGGACAGCCGAGGGTCACAGTTTCTGGTTCCTTGCCAGATGAAAGTCACGGGAACTGGATTTGAAGGTTGCCTGAGGTCACTAATTCCGGTTCCCAACAGGCCCTGTGCCACTGGTTTGGGATGCCGGGCTGGCTCAGGGTCTCGTGGCCTGAGACCCTGGCTTACGAAGAGTCTTGGGTTCAGGTTTCCAGGCCAACCCAGGGCAAAGGGGTATGGGTGCCAGGATCCACCAAGCTTATGTGGTTTGGGACCTTACCATCCCAGTGTTACAGCGTCTTCATTCCTGGTGGGACTAGGGTCACTGGTCATGGAAACAGCCCAGCCTAGAGTCACAGGGTATTGGTAATCTGAATTCCCAGAGTTATGGGTTCAGGGTTCCTAGCTGCACCAGGGTCACCTGGTCTATGTTCCTTTCTTTCCCAGGGTCACTCTCTCAATTCCAGGGAAGACCAGGATCACGGGTTTTGGTTCCTGGCCAGGTGAAAGTTATGGGAACTGGGTTCAAGGCTTGCCCAAGGTCACTAATTCCGGTTCTTGACAGGCCCTGTGTCACTGGTTCAGGATGCCGGGCTGTCCCAGAGTCACATGGTCTGGGTCCCTGGCTTGCCAAGGGTCATGGGTTCAGCTTTCCCGTCCGACACAGGGTAACGTGGTATGGGTTCGGGGATGGACCAAGTTTATGCAGTTTGGGGCTTGAGAGTTACGGAGTCTTAGTTCCGGGTGGGACTAGTGTCACTGATTCGTTGTTCCGCCATAGCCCAAGGTCACAGCATATGTGAACATGGCTTTCCCAGGGTCACGATTTCAGGGCTCCTAGCTGGGCCAGGGTCACCTGGTCTGGGTTCCTGTCTTAGCCAGGGTCAAGTGTTCTGGGTTCCGGCAAGGTCAAGTTCACGGTTTTGGGTTTCTGGGCCACGCAAATGACGTGGTCTGGGTCACTGACTTGCTGACCCAGTCTTACGGCATCTTAGTTCTGGGTGGGACTAAGGTTACTGCTTTTTGGTTCTGGTCTGGCCCATGGACACAGGTTATGGGAACCTGGCTTCCCCATGTTCACAGGTTTGGGGATTCTAGCTTGGCCAGGGTTACCTGGTCTGGGTTCCTGACATGCCTAGGGTCTTAGTTTCTGGGTTCCAGGCAAGCCCAGAGTCATGGTTTTGGGTTTCCTTGCTGGGTGAAAGTCACGGAGTCTGGGTCTTTGACTGCTCCAAGTTCACATATTCGGGGTCCCAGGCCGGCCCTTTTTAAGGGGTTAGTGTTTCATGGCAGGCCCACAGTTACGTGGCCTTGGTCCCTGGCTTGCCAAGGGTCAGGTGTTCAGGTGTGCGAACAGTCCCAGGATAATGCTGTATGGGTGCCGGAATGGACCAACTTTTTGCGGTTTGGCGCATCACTTGCCCTGTGTTATGGCGTCTTAGTTCCGGGTGGAAATGTGGGCACTGGTTCGTGATTCTGGGCCGGACCAGGATCACTGGGTATGTGAATACGTGTTCGGAGCTCCTTGGTGGGCCAGGGTCATTTGGTCTCTGTTTCTGTTTTGGCCATTGTCACCGGTTCTGGGTTATGGGTAAGCTCAGGGTCACGGATTTGGTATTCTGGGCCACCCCAATGACATGGTCTGGGTCACTGGCTTGGCCAAATGCACGGATTTGTGGTTCTGAGCTGGTCCTGGGACACAGGTTATGGGAACCTGGCAGTCCCATTTTCACAGATTTGGGGTTCCTTGCTGGGCCAGTGTTACCTGGTCTGTGTTCCTAACATGCCTAGGGTCATGGATTCTGGGTTCCAAGCAAGCCCAGGGTCATGGTTTCGAGTTTCCTGGCCTGGCGAAAGTCATGGTGTCTGTATTCCTGGCTTTCTCAAGCTCACAAATTTGGGTTCCGGGCTGGTCCTATGTCAAAGTTTACAGCTTCTGGACTGACCCAGTATCACGTGTCCTGTGTCCCTGGATAGCCAAGGGTCATGGTTTCAGGTTTCATGGCTGGGTGAAAGTCACGGTGTCTGGGTTCATTGCTTGCCCAAGTTTACAATTTTGGTCTCTGGACTGGCCCTGTGTCACTAATTCAGGGTTCCTGGCTAGCCAAGAGTCACGTGGTCTGGGTTCCTGACATGCCAAGGGTCTTGGGTTCTGGGTTCCAGGCAAGCCCAGGGTCACATTTTCGGGATTCCTTGCTGGGTTAAAGTCACAGTGTCTGGGTCTTTGACTTGCCCAAAGTCATGAATTCAGGGCCCCAGGCCAGCCCTGGGTCATGGGTTAGGGGTTCGGAGCTGGCCCAGGGTCACACGGCCTGGGTTCCTGGCTTGCGAAGGGTCAGGGGTTTAGATTTCTGGGCTGGCCCAGGGTTACGCAGTATGGGTGCCAGCATTATCCAAGTTTATGCATTTTGGGGGGTCTTTCTGGCTCAGTGCTATGGTGTCTTAGTTCGTGACTCCAACCCGGACCAGGGTCACGGAGTATGGGAAGCTGGCTATCCAAATGTCATGGGTTCAGAGTTTCTAGGTGCACCTGGGTCACCTGGTCTGGCTTTCTCTCTTGCCCAGGGTCACAAGTTCTGGGTTACAGGTAAGCCAGGGGTCATGGATTTGTGTTTCTTTGCCAGGCGAAAGTGACGGGGCCTGTGTTTGTGTCTTGCCCAAGTTCATGAACTTGGGTTCCGGGCTGGTGTTATGTTACTGGTTTTGGGTTCTGGACTAACCCAGTGTCACATGTCCTGTGTCCCTTTCTTGCCAAGGTTCAGGGGTTCGGGTTTCCTGTCCAACCCAGGGAAATGGGATATGGAGGTTGGGACGGACCAAGTTTATGTGATTTGGGGACCTTATCACCCGTGTTACAGTGTCTTCATTTCAGGTGGGATTAGGGTTACTGGTTCATGATTCTGTTCCAGCCCAGTGTCATGGGGTATGGGAACCTGGCTTTCCCATATTCATGGCTTTGGGGTTCCTAGCTGGACCAGGGTCACTTGGTCTGGGTTTCTGGTTTGCCCAGAGTCACGGTTCTAGGTTCCGGGCAAGCTTAGGATCATGGTTTGTGGTTTCTGGGTTGTGCCAAGGAGGTGGTCTGGGTCATTGGCTTGACCAAAGTCATGAAATTGTTGTTCTGTCCAGACCTGTGTCAGGGGTTTGGGGTTCCAGGCTAGCCCAGGGTAACGTGGTCTGGATCATTGACTTGCCCAGGTTCACAGCTTCAGGTTCTCGGGCAGCCCAGAGTAACGGCGTATAGGTGCTGAGATGGCCCAAGTTTATGCAGTTCGTGGGCCTTACCAGCCCAGTGTTAAATCCTATTTCCACGCAGGACTAAGGTCATTGGTTCATTGTTCGGGCCTGGCCCAGGTTCACGGCATAGGGTAAACTGGCTTTCCCAAAGTCACCGGTTGGGGTGCCTAGCTTGGCCAAGGTCACCTGGTCTGGGTTCCTGCCTTGCCCAAGGTCACAGTTTCTTGGTTCCAGGCAATCCCAGGATCACGGTTTTAGGTTTCATGGCTGGGCGAAAGTCATGGTGTCTGGGTCTTTGACTTGCCCAAAGTTATGAATTCTGGGTCCTGGGCCGAGCCTGGGTCACAGATTCAGGGTTCCAGGCTGGCCCATGGTCACGTGGCCTGGGTCTCTGGCTTGCCAACGGTTAGGGGTTCAGGTTCACGGGCCGACCCAGGGTAATGTGGTATAGGTCTCAGTATGGCCCTAGTTTATTCAGTTTGGGGGTCTTACTGGCCCAGTGTTATGGCATCTTTGTTGCGGGCAGGACTAGGGTAACTGGTTCATAGTACCGGCATGGCCCAGGGTCACAAGGTATAGGAACCTGGCTTTTCCAATGTCACGGGTTCAGTATTCCTAGGTGGGCCAGGGTCACCTGGTTTGGGTTTCTGGCTTGCCCAGGGTCACAGGTTCTGGGTTCTGGGCAAGCTAAGGGAAACAGTTTCGTGTTTCCTGGCCACACCAAAGTCATGGGGTCTGTGTTCTTGACTTGCCCAAGTTCATGATTTCGCATTCTGGGCTGGCCCTGTGTAACCTGTTCAGGGTTCTGGGCTGGCCCATGGTCACATGACCTGGGTGCCTGCCTTGCCAAGGATCATAGGCTCAGGTTTCCGGGCCATCCCAGGGTAACGTGGCATGGGTACCTGACTGGACCAAGTTTATGCAGTTGGGCACCTTACTGTCCAATTTTATGGCATCTTAGTTCCTGGCAGGACTAGGGTCATTGGTTCATGGTTCCAGCCCTGCCCATGGTCATGACGTAGGGAACCTGGCTTACCCAGGGTCATGGGTTTAGGGCTCCTAGCTGGGCCAGGGTCACCTGGTCTGGGATCCTGTCTTGCCCTGTGTCAGTGGTTCTGGTTTCAGGCAAGCCCATGGTCTCGGTTTAGGGTTTTGTGGCAGAGCGAAAGTCACATTGTCTGGGTTTGTTGCTTGTCCAAGGTCATGAATTTGGGTTCCGGGCTGGCCATGTGTCACTGGTTGGGGTTCTGGGTTGGCCCATGGTCATGGGGCATAGTAAGCTAGCTTTCCTAGGGTCACAGTTTGGTGATCCTAGCTGGGCCAGGGTCACCTGGTCTGGGTTCCCCGTTTGACTAGAGTCATGGGTTCTGGATTCAGGGCAAGCTCAGAGTCACGGTTTGGGGTTTCTGTGCCATGTCAATGATGTCGTCTGGGTCACTGGCTTGCGCAAAGTCATGAATTTGGCATTGCGGGCAGGACCTGGGTAACTGGTTTGGGGTTCTTGGCTGGCCCAATGTCATGTGTCCTTTGTACCTGCCTTACCAAGAGTGAAGGTTCAGATTTCTGGGACGATTCAGTGCAACTGAATATGAGAGATAGGATGTATCAAGTTTATGCAGTTTGGGGGTCTACCTGGCCCAGTGTTACAGGGTCTTATTTCCGGGAGGGAATAGCGTCACTGGTTCATGGGTCTGGTCCGGCCCAGGGTCATGGGATATGGGAACCTGGCTTTCCCAGTGTCACGTGTTTGGGGTTACTAGCTGGCCAGGGTCACCTGGTGTGGATTCCTGTCTTTCCCAGTATCACGGAATTCTATCTTCCAGGCAAATCCAGGGTCACAATTTTGGGTTTCTTGGCAGCGCAAAAGTCATGGGGTCTGGGTTTGTGCTTTGCCCAAGGTAACGAATTTGGTTCCCGGGCTGACCCTGGGTCACTGGTTCAGGGTTTTGGGCTTACCTAGGGTCACTTGGCCTGGGTCCCTGATTTGCCAAAGGTCAGGGGTTCAGGTTTCCAGGCTGACCCATTGTACTGATTTATGGCTATCGGGATGGACCAAGTTTAGATGGTTTGTGGGCCTTACTGGTCCCGTGCTACGGCGTCTGAGTTTGGGGTGGGGCTAGGGTCACTGCTTCGTTGTTTCAGCCTGGGCCAGAGACATGGTGTAGGGGAACCTGGCTTTCCCAGTGTCACGGGTTCGGGGTTCCTAGTCGGGCCAGGTCACCCCGTCTGGGTTCCTAGTTGGGCCAGGTCACCCCATCTGGGTTCCTTGCTATCCCAGAGTCACAGGTTCTGGGTTCCGGGCAAGCTCAAGGTCACAGTTTCGGGTTTCCAGGCCACGCTAATGAAATGTTCTGGATCACTGGCCTTGCCCAAAGTCACGAATTTGGGGTTACGGGTCGGACCTAGCCATGTGTTCAGGGTTCTGGGCTGGTCCACAGTGACGTGTTCTGGGTCACTGGCTTGTCAAGGGTCATGGCTTTTGGTTCTGGGGCAATCCAGTGTAAAGGGGTATGGGTGCCAGAATGGATCAAGTTTATGCAATATGGGGCCCTTACCTGCACAGTGTTATGGTGTCTTATTTCCAGACTGGATTAGGGTCAGTGGTTCGTAGATCCAGCCCAGCCCAGGTTCACGGGGTGTGGGTACTTGGCATTCCAAGAGTTATGGGTTTGGAGTCCCTGGCTAGGCCAGGGTCACCTGGTTTGGGATCCTGTCTTGCCCTGTGTCTGGGGTTCCGGTTTCCAGACAAGCCCTTGGTCTTGGATTAGGGTTTCATGGCACAGCGAGAGTTGCATTGTGTGAGTTCATTGCTTGCCCAAGGTCACAAATTTGGGTTTTGTGCTGTCCCTGTGTCACTGGTTTGGGTTCCGAGCTGCCCCAGGTTCACGTGGCCTGGGTCCCTAGCTTGCCAAGCGTCATAGGTTCAGGTTTATGGGCCAACCCAGGGTATCGGGGTATGGGTGCCCTGATGGACCAAGTTTATGCAGTTTAGGGTCCTTACCAGCCCAGTGTTACGGCGTCTTAGTTCCATGAGGGACTGTGGTCACTGGTTCGTTGTTCTTGCCCATCCAAGGGTCATGGGGTTTGGTAACCAGTCTTTCCAGGCTTACAGGATAGCGGTTCTAGTGGGGCCAGGGTCACTTGGTCTGGGTTCCTGTCTTAACCAGTATTATGGGATTCTATCTTCCAGGCAAACCCAGGGTCAAAATTTTGGGTTTCCTGGCAAAGCAGAAGTCACGGGGTCTGGGTTCATGCTTTGCCCAAGATAACTGATTCAGTTCCTGGGCTGGCCCTGTGTCACTGGTTCAGGATTCCGGGAAGTCTAGGGTCACAGTTTCGGGTTTCCTAGCTGGGCCAGGGTCACCTTGTCGGGGTTCCTCGCTTGCTCAGGGTCATGGATTCTATGTTCCGGGCAAGCTCAGGGTCACGGTTTCTGGTTTCTGGGCCATGCCAAAGATGTGGTCTTGGTCACTGCCTTGACCAAAGTCCCGAATTTCACATTCTGGGCCAGTCCTGGTCACGGGTTTGGGTACCAGACTGGCCAAGAGTGATGTGGTCTGCGTCACTGGCTTTCCAAGGGTCACGATTTCAGGTTCTGAGGCAACCCAGGGTAACGGGATATGGGTTCCGAGATGGCCCAAGTTTATGTGGTTTGGGGGCCTTACCGGCCCAGTGTTACAGTGTCTGTTCCGGACTGGACTAGGGCCAGTGGTTCGTGGCTCTGGCCCAGACCAGGGTCGTGGGGTGTGGGTACCTGGCATTCCCAGGTTTACGGGTTTGAGGTTACTACCTGTGCCACGGTCACCTGGTCTCTGTTCCTTTCTTGCCCAGGGTCACTGATTCTATGTACGCCAGGGTCATGGTTTCGGATTTCCTGGCCGCACAAGTCACAGGTTCTGGGTTCCTGGCATGACCAAGGTAATGAATTGGGGTTCCGGGCTAACCCTGAGTCATTGTTTCAGGGTTCCAGGCCTGCCCAGGGTCACTTGCCTGGGTCCCATGCTTGCCAAGCATGCTGGGTTCAGGGTTCCGGGCCAACTCAAGGTAACAAGGTATGGGTGCTGGGATGGACCAAGTTTATGTGGTTTGGGGGCCTACCGGCCCAGTGTTATGATGAGTCAGTTCTGGGCGGGACTAGGGACACTGGTTCATTGTTTCGGCCCGGCCCAAGATCATAGGACGAGGATACCTGGCATTCCCAGGATTACAGGTTTGGATTTTCTAGCTGGGCCAGGATCACCTGGTCTATGTTCCTGTCTTAAGTAGGGTCAAGTTATCCTGGTGTTAATTAAGCACAGGATCATAGACTAGGTGACCTTGGCACAGTTAGGAAACCCGAACCCATAACTCTGGATTTCAGGGTACCCACAACCTGTGATACTGGATTGGGCCGTATACAAGAACCATGACCCTAGTCCCTCCCAGAACTAAGAAGCTGTAACACTGGGCTGGTAAGGCCCCCAACTTGGGCTATCTCGGCATCCATACCCTGTTACTGTGGGCATTCCCAGAATCTGAAGCCGTGACCCTTGGCAAGCCAGTGACCCAGATCACATCACCCTGGGCCAGCCTGGAACCCTGAATCCATGACCAAGCGTAGCCCGGACCCCAAATTCATAACTTTGGTCAAGTTAGTGACCCAGACAATGTTATTGGCTAGGCAGGGAACCCTGTAACCAAGCTTTCCCAGAACCCACAACCCGTGCCGCTGGGGAAGCAAGGAACACAGACCAGGTGACTCTGACTCAGCTAGGAACCCCGAACTCGTGACCCTGGGAAAGCCAGATTCCCATACCCCGTGCCCCTGGGCTGGACTGGAAACACGAACCAGTGACCTTAGTCGCGTCTGGAGCTAAGAAGCTGTAACACTGGGCTGATAAGGCTCCCAAACCACATAAACTTGGCCCATCCCAGCACCCATACCCTGTTACCCTAGGTTGGCCTGGAAATCTGAACTCCTGACCCTTGGCAAGCCAGGGACCCAGGCCACCTGACCCTGGGGCAGCCTGGAACTCTGAACCAGTGCCCCAAAGCCAACCGGCAACTGGAATTCATGAACTTGGGCAAGCCACGAACCCAGTTCCTGTGACTTTTGTCTGGTCAGGAAACCAGAAACTGTGACCCTGGGCTTGCCTGGAACCCAGAAACAGTGACCCTGGTCAAGACAGGGACATAGACCAGGTGACTCTGGTGCAGCTATGAACCCATAACCCGTAACCCTGGGAATGCAGGGTACTCACACCCCGTCACCCTGTGCTGGGCCAGAACCACAAACCAGTGACCCTAGTCCCACCCGGAACTAAGATGCCATAACACTGGGCCAGTAAGAGCCCCAAACCACATAAACTTGGGCATCTAAACCCCATTACTCTGTGGCGGCCTGGAAACCTGAAACCCTGACCCTTGGCAAATCAGGGACCCAGGCCATGTGACCTTAGGTTATCTCAGAACCCCGAACACCAGTGACACAGGTCCAGCCCGGAATCCAAATTCACGAACTTGGTTAAACACAAACCCAATTCCTGTGACTTTCGCCTGTCCAAGAAACCGGAAACCATGACCCTGGGCTTGCCAGGAACCCAGAACATGTGACCCTGGCCAAGACATAAACCCAGATCAGGTGACTCTGGCCCAGCTAGGAATCCTGAATTTATAACACTGGGAATGCCAGGTACCCACACCCTGTCAACCAGGGGCCAGCGTGGAACCCAAATTCATGACCTTGGGCAAGCCATGAACCCAGACCTCATGACATTCACCCAACCAAGAAACCTGAAACCGTGACCCTGGGCTTGCCTGGAACCTAGAACCCGTGACCCTGGTCAAGTAAGGAACCCAGAGCAGTGACCCTGGCCCAGCTAGGTACTTCATACCCATGATACTGGGAAATCCATGTTCCCCTGGGCCAGACCACAACAACGATCAAGTGACCCTAGTTCTGCGTGGAACTAGGACATCATAACTCTGGGCTGGTAAGGTCCCCAAACTGTATACACTTGGTCCATCCTGGCACCCATACCCTGTTACCCTTGGACAGCCCGAAATCTTGAACCCAGGACCCTTGGCAAACCAGGGACCCTGGCATGGTGAGAGTGAGCCAGCCCGGAACCCCCAACTAGAGACACAGGGGCCAGCCTGGAACCCGAATTCATGATATTGGGCAAGCCACGAATGCAGACCCCATGACTTTCTCCTGGCTACGAAACCTGAAATCATGACCCTGGGCTTGCCTGAAACCCAGAACCCGTGGCCCCGGGCAAGACAGAAACCCAGACCAGGTGATTCTGGCCCAGCTAGGAACCCCCCAGGTACCAACACACCATGACCATGGGCTGGGCTGGATCCAAGAATCAGTGACCCTAGTCCTGCTTGGAACAAAGACACCATAATAGTGGCGGGTAAGGCCCCCAAACTGCATAAACTTGGTCATCTCGGCACCCATACCCCGTAATACTAGGCTGCCCAAGAACCTGAAGCCATGACCCTGTCACCCTGGACTAGCCTGGAATCCTGAATCCATGACACAGGTCCAGACAGAACCCCAAATCCGTGACTTTGGGCAATCCAGTGACCCAGATCACGTCATTGGCGCGACTCAGACACTCATAACCGTGACCCTGAGCTTGCCTGGAACCCAGAACCTGTGACCCTCGGCAAGACAGAAATCCAGACCAGGTCATCCTGGCTCAGCTAGGAACACCGAACCTGTAACCCTGGGAAAGCCAGGTTCCTATATCCCGAGAATCTGGGCCGGCCTGGAACCATGAACCAGTGACCCTATTCCCACCCGGAATTAAGATGCTGTAACACACTGGGCCAGTAAGGTCTCCTAACCACATAAAGTTGGTCCATCCTGGCACCCATACCCAGTTACCCTGTGTCGGCCCAGAAACCTGAATCAATGACCATTGGCAAGCCAGGGGCCCAGGCCTCGTCACCCTGTTCCAGCCTGGAACCCCAAACCAGTGACTCAGGGAGAGCCTGGAAATGAAATTCATGACCTTGGGCAAACCACTACCCCAGACCCCATGACTTTTGCCTGGTCACAAAACCCGAAACCATGACCTTGGTCTAACCTGGAACGCAGAACCCGTGACCCTGGGCAAGTGAGGAACCTCTACCAGGTGACCCTGTCCCAGCCAGGAAACCCGAACTCATGACCCTGGGAAAGCCAGTTTCCCATACCCCTTGACCCTGGACTGGGCTGGAGTAATGAACCAGTGACCCCAGTCCTGCCCGAAACTAAGATGCCATAACACCGGGCCCGTAAGGCCCACAAGCTGCATAAACTTGGTCCATCCGACCATACCACGTTACCCTCATTGAACCTGGAAACCTGATCCTGTGACCCTTGGCAAGCCAGTGACCCAGACCACGTCACCCTGAGCCAGTCAGGAACCCTAAATTTGTGACTTTGGGTAAGTCAGGGACCAAGACCACATTTTTGGTGCAGCATGGAAACCCGAATCCGTCACCCTGAGCTTGATCAGAACCCAGAACACATGACCACAGTCAAGTCAGGAATCCAGATCAGATGACCCTGGCCCTGCTAAGATCCCCGAGCCCATGACCCTGGGAAATCCAGGTTCCCATAACATGTGACACTGGGCTGAACCGGAACAAGGAACCAGTTACCCTAGTCATGCTTGGAACGAAGACGCCATAACACTGAGATGGTAATGGCCCCAAACCACGTAAACTTGGTCTTTCCCGGCACCCATACCCCACTACCTTGTGTTGACCTGAAAACCTGAACCCCCGATCCGAGGCAAACCAGGGACCCAGGCAATGTGACCATGGGCCAGCCCGGAACCCCCAACCAGTGACACAGGGCCAGCCTGGAACCCGAATTCCTGCCTTGGACAAGCCATGAGCCCAGACTCCTTGACTTTTGCCTGACCAGGGAACCCCAAACTGTGACCCTGGGCTTGCCTAGAACCTAGAACTCATGAACCTGGGCAAGACAGGATCCCGACCAGGTGACCCGAATGCAGCTAGGAACCCTGAACCCATGACCCTGGGAAAGTCAGATTCCCATACCCTGTGAACCTGGTCTGGGCCTGAATTAAAACACCATAACACCCCGCTGGTAAAGCCCTGAAACCATATAAACTTGGTCCTTCCCGGCACCCATACTCCTTACCCTGTGACTGCCTGGAAACCTGAACTCCTGACCCTTGCCAAGCCAGGGTCCCAGGCCACATGACCCTAGGCCAGACAGGAACCCCAAACATGTGACCCAGGGCCAGTCTGGAACCCAGAATTTGTGACTTTGAACCAGTGAAAGACCCAGAACTTGTGGTTTTTGCCAGCCAGGAAACCCGAAACTGTGACCATGAGCTTCCCCGGAACCCACAATCTGCAACCCTGGGCAAGTGAGGAACCCAGAGCACATGAACCTGGCCCAACTAGTAACCCTGAACCCGTGACTCTGGCAAAGCCAAGTTCCCATACCCCGGGAGCCTAGGCCAGGCCAGAGTAATGAAACAGTGACCCTAGTCACCAGGAACTAAGACACCATAACACTGGGCCAGTAAGTACCCCAAACAGGATAAACTTGGACCATCTGGGCTCCTATAGCCCATTACCCTGGGCTGCCCAGATCCTGAAGCTGTGAACCTTGGAAAGCCAGTGACCCAGACCACATCACCCTGGGCCAGCCTGGAAGCCAAAATTCCTGATTTTGGGAAAGCCAGTGGCCCAGACCCCATCATTGGTGCGGCCCGGAAACCCGAAACTGTGATCCTGAGTTTGCTCAAAACACAGAACTCACGACCCTTGGCAAGACAGGAACCCAGACGTGGTAACCCTGGCCCAGGTAGGAACGCCAAACCTGTGAACTTGGGAAAGCCAGATTCCCATAGCTCATGTGCCAACCTGGAACCATGAACCAGTGACGCAGGGCCAGTCCGGAACCCGAATTTGTGACCTTGGACAAACCATGAACCCAGACCCCGTGACTTTTGCCTGACCAGGAAACTTGAAACACTGACCCTGGGCTTGCCTGGAACCCAGAACCTGTGACTATGAGCCAGAACCTGTGACTATGAACCAGGTATGAGCCCTGAACCCAGGATTCTTGGACATCCAGGTTTCCAAACCCCGTGACTCTACTGGGCCAGACCCACGAAGCAGTGACCCTAGTCCTGCATGAAACTAAGATGCCATAACACTGGGCCGGTAAGGCCCCCAAACCACATAAACTAGGTCCAGCCTGGTTCCCATAGCCCGTTACCCTGGGTTGGCCCAGAAACATGAACCCATGTCCTTTGGCAAACCAGGGACTCAGGCTACATGAACCTGGGCCAGCCCAGAACCTCTACCAGTGACACATAGTCAGCCTGGAACCCAAATTTGTGACCTTGGGGAAGCCATGAACCCAGATTCTGTGAATTTTGCTCAGCCATGAAACCCGAAAATGTGACCCTGGGCTTGCTTGGAACCCAGAACACGTGACCCTGGCAAGATAGCAACCCAGACCAGGTGACCGTGACCAAGCTAGGAGCCCTAAACCAGTGGCCCTGGGAAAGCCAGGTTCCATTACCCCGTGACCCTGGGTCTGGCCAAAAAAACTGTCCAGTGACCCTAGTTCCGCCTGGACCTAAGACGTCATAACACTGGGCTGGTAAGCGCCCCAAACCGCATAAACTTAGTGCATCCCGGCACCCATACCCCGTTATCCTTGGTTGGTCCGGAATCCTCAATCTATGACCCTTGGCAAGCCAGGGACCCAGGCATGGTGATACCAGGCCAGTCCAGAACCCCCAACCAGAGACACAAGACCAGTCTGGAACCCAAAATCATGACCTTGGGCAAGACAAGAATCCAGACTCTGTGACTTTTGTCCGTCCAGGAATCCCGAAACTATCATCCTGTGTGTTCCTGGAACCCAGAACCAGTGACCCTGGGCAGGCAGAAACAAAGACCAGGTTACCATGGAGCTGATAGGAAACCCGAACCTGTAACCCTGGGAATGCCAGGTACCCACACCTTGTGACCCTGAGCTGGGCCAGATCCACGAACCAGTGACCCTAATCCAGCCCAGAACTAATACTCCGTAACACTGGGGCAGTAAGACCCTCAAACCGCATAAACTTCGGCCATCTCGGCACCCATGCACCGCTACCCTGGTCTGCCCGAGAACCTGAAGCTGTGATCCTTGACAAGCCAGTGACCCAGACCATGTCAGGCAGGGCCAGGCCAGAACCCCAAACCCAGACCCAGGTCCAGTCCAGAATGCCAAATGACTTTGGGCAAGTCTGTGACCCAGACCACGTCATTGTCACAGTCCAGAAAACCAAAATCATGACCCTGGGCTTGCCTGGAACCCAGAACCTGTGATCCTGGACAAGTCAGGAACCCAGACCAGGTGACCCTGGACCAGCGAGGAACCCTGAACCAGTGACCCTGGGAAAGTAAGGTTCCCATACCCCATGACCCTGGACTGGACCGGAATCATGAACCAGTGACCCTAGTCCCATCCTGAACTAATATGTGTGCATAACACTGGGCAGGTAAGGTCCCTTACTGCATAAACTTGATCCATTCTGGCATCAATACCCTACTACCCTGGGTCGTCCCGGGAACCTGAACCCATGACCTGTGGCAAGCCAGGGACCCAGCCCATGTTACCCTGGGCCAGCCCTGAACCCCCAAACAGTGACACGGGGCCAGCCTGGAACCCAAATTCGTGACCTTGGGGTAGCCACGAACCGAGACCCCATGATTTAAGCCCGGCCAGAAAACCCACAACCATGACCCTGGGCTTGCCTGGAAACCAGAACCCATGACCCTGGGCAAGACAGGAGCATAGACCAGGTGACCCTGGCACAGCTAGGAACCCCGAACCTGTAACCCTGGGAAAGCCAGGTACCCACACCCCGTGACCCTGGGCTGGGCCAGATCCATGAACCAGTGACCCTAATCTAGCCCATAACTACGAGGCCATAACAATGGGCCGGTAAGGGCCCCAAACCCCATAAACTTCAGCCATCTCGGCACACATACCCATTTATCCTGGACTGTCCCAGAACCTGAAGCTGTGACCCTTGGCAAGCCAGCGACCCAGAGCACATCATGCTGGGCCAGCCTGGAATGCCAAACCTGTGACCAAACTCTGGCTCCCAACTCCAAATTTGTGAACCTGGCCCAGCTAGGAACCCTGAACCTGTGACCCTGGAAAAGTCAAGTTCCCATACCCCGTACGCTGGTCTGGGCCAGAACCAAAAACCATTGACCCTAGTCCCTCCCGGAACTAAGATGTTGTAACACTGGGCCAGTAAGGCCCCCCAAAATAAACTATGTCCATCCTGTCAGTCAAACCCCATTACTTCGGGGCGGCCTGGAAAACTGAACACTTGACCCTTGGCAAACCAGTGACCCAGGCAACAAGACCGTGGGAGAGCCCTTAACCCTGAACCAGTGACACAGAGCCAGCCTCGAACCTGAATTTGTGACCTTGGATAAGACACGAACCCAGACCCCATGACTTTCGCCAGGCCAGGATACCCAAAACCATGACCCTTGGCTTGCCTGGAACCCAGAACCCGTGATCCTGGGAAAGCGAGGAACATAGACCGGGTGACCCTGGCCCATATAGGGACCCAGAACTTCTAACCCTGGGAATGGCAGGTACCCACACCCCAGGACCCAGGGCTGGGCTGGAAGAATGAATCAGTGACCCTAGTCAGCCCAGAACTAAGATGCTCTAACACTGGGCAGGTAAGGCACCTAAACCGCATAAACTTGGTCCATCCTGGCACCCATACCCAGTTACCCTGGGCCATGCTGGAAACCCAAATCAGTGGCACAGGGCCAGCCCAGAACTTGAATTCGTGAACTTGGTCAAGCCATGAACCCAGTTCCTGTGACTGTCGCCCTGCCAAGAAACCTAAAACTGTGACCCTGGGCTTGTTTGGAATCCAGAAACCATGATCCTGGGAAAGACAGGAACCCAGACCAGGTGATCCTGAGCCAGCTAGGAATTCTGAGCCCATAACCATGGGAAAGCCAGGTACCAATACCCCGTGACATTGGGCTGAGCCTGATCCACGACCAGTTATCCTAGTTCTTCCCGGAACTAAGATGCCATAACACTGGGCCAGTAAGGCCCCAAACCCCATAAACTTGGGCCACCTCTACACCCAAACCCCATAACACTGGGTTGCCCCACAACCTGAAGCCATGACCCTTGCCAAGTCAGTGACATAGACCACATATGCCTAGGCCAGCCAGGAACTCCAAGCCTGTTATCCAGGGATCGCCAGGAATCCCAAATCTTTGACTTTGGGCAAGTCAGTGACCCAGACCACGGCATTTGGCATGACCCGAAAATCCAAAGACCTGAGCTTGAGCTTGCCCAGAACCCAGAACCCGTGACCCAGGGCAAGACAGGAACCCAGACCAGGTGACCCTGGCCCAGCTAAGAACCCCGAACCCATGACCCTGGGAAAGCCAGGTTCCAATATCCTGTGACTCTGTGCTGGACCAGAACCATGAACCAGTGACCCTAGTCCAACCCGGAATAAAGATGCTATAACATTGGCCGGAAAGGGCCCCAAACCACACAAACTTGGTCCATACTGGCACCCAAATATCTTTATCCTGGGTCGACCCAGAAACCTGAGCCCCTGACCTTTGGCAACTCTCAGACTCAGGTCACGTAACCCTGGGCCATCTCGGAACCCCGAACCAGTGATACAGGGCCAGCCCGGAAACCAAATTCGTGAACTTGGTCAAGCCACGAACCCAGTTCCTGTGACTTTCTCCTGGCCAGGAAACCTGAAACCATGACCCTGAGCTTGCCTGAAACCCAGAATCTGTAACCCTGGACAAGACAGGAACCCAGACCAGGTGATCCTGGGCCAGCGCGGAACCCTAAACCAGTAACACAGGGCCAGATAGGAAACTGACTTTGTGACATCAGGAAACCCAGCAATCCAGACCCCATGATTTCGTCCAGCCAGGAAACCCAAAACCATGACACTGGACTTGCCTGGAACCCAGAACATGTGACCCTGGTCAAGACAGGAACCCAGACCAGGTGAACCTGGCCCAGCTGGGAACCCTGAACCCGTAACCCTGGGAATGCCAGGCACCCACACTCCATGACCCCAGGCCGGGCCGGAACAATGAACCAGTGATCTTAGTCATGCCCGGAACTAAGACACCATAAACTCAGCCGGTAAGGCCCCCAAACCGCATAAACTTGGGCCATCTCAGCACCCATGGCTTGTAACCCTGGGATGCCCCAGAACCTGAAGCCGTGACCTTTGGCAAGCCAGTGACACAGACCACATCACCATGAGCCAGCCTGGAACCCCAAACCCGCAACCAGGTCCTGCCTGGAACCGCAAATTTGTGACACTGACACTGGCAGTGACCCAGAACACATCATTGACTCACAAAGAAACCCAAAACCATGACCTTGAGATTGACCGGAACCCAGAACCCATGACCCTGGGTTAGTGAGGAACCTAGACCAGTTGGTTCAGGCCAAGCTTGGAACACCAAACCCGTGACCCTGGGAAAGCCAGTTTCTCATACCCTGTGCATGACCCTGGTTCAGTCCAGTAACCTGAACCTCTGACTCTTGGCAAGCTAGGGACCCAGGCCACAAGATCGTGGGTCAGCCCGTATCCTCAAACCAGTGATACAGAGAAGCCCCAAACCCGATTTCATGACCTAGGGCAAGCCATGAACCCAGATCCCGTGACTTTGCCCATCCAGGAATCCTGAAACCACATAAACTTGGCCCATCCTGGCACCTATACCCAGTTACCCTGTGTCAACCCAGAAACCTGAACCCATGACCATTGGCAAGCTAGGGGCCCAGGCCTCGTCACCCTGTTCCAGCCTAGAGCCCCGAACCAGTGACTCAGAGAGAGCCTGGAAACGAAATTCATGACCTTGGGCAAGCCACAACCCCAGACTCCATGACTTTTTCCCGGTCACAAAACCCAAAACCGTGACCCTGGGAAAGCCAGTTTCCTATAACCCTTGACCCTGGACTGGGCCGGAGCAACAAACCTAGTCCTAGTCCTGCCCGGAACTAAGACGCCATAACACTGACCCCATAAGGCCCACAAACCGCATAAACTTGGTCCATCCCGGCACCCATACCACGTTACCCTCAGTGGACCCAGAAACCTGATGCTGTGACCCTTGGCAAGCCAGTGACGCAGATCATGTGCCACCCTGGGCCAGTCAGGAACCCCAAATTCGTGACTTTGGGTAAGCCAGGGACCAAGACCATGTTTTTGGTGCGGCCCAGAAACCCGAATCCCTGTGATCCTGAGCTTGATCAGAACTCAGAACACATGACCATAGTCAAGTCAGGAACCCAGACCAGGTTACCCAGCCCAGCTAGGAACCACAAACCCATGACCCTGAGAAAGCCAGGTTTCCATAACCCATGAACCAGGGCTGGGCTGGAATCACGAACCAGTGACCCTACTCTCTCCTGGAACTAAGACGCCATAACACTGGATTGGTAAGGAACCCAAACCACATAAATTCGGTCCATTCCGGCACCCATACCCATTAATGTGTGTCAGCCCGGAAACCTGAACTCCTGACCATTGGCAAGCCAGGGACACAGGCCACTTGACCTTGGGCCAGCCTGGAACTTCAAACCAGTGACACATGGCCAGCATGGAAACTGATTTTGTGACCTTGGGCAAGCCATGAACCCTCATCCTGTTACTTTTGCCCAGCCAGGAAACCCGCAACCATGACCCTGGGCTTGCCTGGAACCCAGAAATATTGATCCTGGGCAAGACAGGAAGATAGACCAAGTGACTCTGGTGCAGCTCAGAACCCTGAAACTGTAAACCTGGGAATGCAGGGTATCCACACCCCGTGACCCTGGGCTGGGCCGTATCCATGAACCAGTGACCCTAGTCCCACCCGGAACTAAGACACTGTAACGCTGAGTCGATAAGAGCTCCAAACCACATAAACTTGGGCCATCTCAGCACCTATTCCCCTTTACTGTGGCTTGCACGAGAGTCTGAAGCCATGGCCATTGGCAAGGCAGTGATACAGACCACATCATCCTGGACCAGTCCAGAACCCTGAACTCGTGACCAGATCCAGCCCAGAACCCCAAATTCATAACTTTGGGCAAGTCAGTGACCCAGACCTCATCATTGGTGCAGCCCGGAAACCAGTAACCAAGTTTCCCAGAACCCAGAACCCGTGACTCTGAGTAAACAAGGAAGCCAGACCAGGTGACCCTGGCCCAGCTAGGAACCCTGAACCCATGACCCTGGGAAAGTCAGGTTCCCATACCCCGTGATCGTGGGCTGGGCCAGAACCATGAACCAGTGACCTTAGTCGCGCCCAGAACTAAAGCCATAACACTGGCCCAGTAAGGCTACCAAACTGCATAAACTCGGTCCATCCTGGCACCCATATCCCATTACTTTGTGTTGGCCCAGAAACCTGAACTCCTGACAATTGGCTAGCCAGGGACACAGGCCACCTGACCCTGAGCCAGCCCAGAACTCCAAACCAGTGACACAGGCCCACCCAGAAACTGAATCCATGACCTTGGGCAAGCCTCAGTCCCATACCCTAACCTTGGTCTGGTCTGTAAATCCGAAACTGGGATCCTGGGCTTGCCTGGAACTCAGAATGCGTGACCCTAGGCAAGCCAGGAAACCAGACCAGTTGACCTTGGACCAGCTAGGAACCCCTAAACCATGACCCAGGGAAAGCCAGGTGACCCTGGCCCAGGCGGGTCCACGATCCAGCGAGGCTAGGCCTATCCAGAAATAAGACGACGTAACACTGGACTGATAAGGTCCTCAAACTGCATTAACTTGGGCCATCCTGGCACCCATAACCCATTACCCTGGGCTGTCCCTGTCACCTGAACCCCTGAAATTTGACAAGCCAGGGACCCTGGACACAGTTAGCAGTATTCCAATTAGCGACTCCAGGAAACTCAGGTGCTTCAGGTGCTTGCAGTACCTCAGTTCCTGGGTGCCTCTGGGAAGCTGATTTTTCCCGGAAAAACATCACGCACTACAATGTAATTTTCATGAATATTGTCATGGGGTTCCCGGTGTTTCATCGCCGAGCTGCTTGTCTTTGTCTTTAGAGCCAGTCTTCAACACTGTCAGGAGCACTTTCCTATCTTAGCTTCATTCTGAGCCCTGAAGTCAGGCGGATAATGAACATCTGGAAAGGTGCAGGCTTGCTGCGTCTGCTGAAAATCCAGGGCTTACAAAGATGACCACCTTAGGACACTTGATATTGTCGACGACAAATGACCAATGAATGTGCTGTGCTTTCCTTGCGTTTCTCCGTTAGCAGTACTCCAAATAGCGACTCGTGTTAACTCAGCTGACTCAGATGCTTGCAGTACCTCAGGTCACAGGTGCCTCCAGGAAGCTCATTTTGCCCAGAAAAACATTGAGCACTACAGCTTCATTTATATGAATATTGTCATGGGAATCCCTGTGTTTCATCGCTGAGTTGCCTGTCTTTGCAGCCATTCTTCAATGCTTCCAGGAGAACTATACTCTCTCTATGCTTCACTCTCAGCTCTGAGGAGTCAGGTGAATAAGGAACACCTGGAGAGGTGCAGGTTTGCTGTGCCTTGGGAAAATCCAGAGCTTTCAGAACCGACCACATTAGGTCCTCTGATATTGTCGGCAAGAAGTGAACAATGAATTTGCCGTACTTTTCTTGCATTTCTCAGTTAGCAGTATTCCCATTGAGATTCCAGGAAACACAGTTGACTCAGGTGCTTGCAATACCTCAGTCACAGGCACCTCGGGGAAGCTCATTTTGTCAGAAAAACATCACATACTACAGCTTCATTTTCATGAATATTGTCATGGGAGTCCCTGTGTTTCATGCTTCTCTTTATCTTTGGAGCCACTCCTCAATGCTGCCAGGAGCACTTTCCTATCACTTAGCTTCACTCTGAGCCCTGAAGGGTCAGGCGAATAAGGAACACCTGGAAAAGTGTAAGAAGGCTGTGTCTCGAGAAAATCCTGGGCTTACAAAGCCAACAACATGAGGTCCCTTGATATTATTAGTGGCAAACGGTCAATGAATTTGCCATACTTTCCTTGTGTTTCTCAGTTAGCTGTCATCCAATTAGCGACTCCAGTTAACTAAGCTGGCTCAGGTGCTTGCAGTACCTCAGGTCAGAGGTGTCTATAGGAAGTTCATTTCCCCCGGAAAAACATCGCTCAGTACAGCTTGATTTTCATGAATATTTTCATGGGGCTGCCTGTGTTCCATCGCTGAACTCCTTAATTTTTTCTTCGGAGACACCCTTCAATGGTGTTCGGAGCACTTTCCTATCTCTTAGCTTCACTGTCAGCTCTTAAGAATCAGGAGGGCTGAGCCCTGGTGGCGTAGTGGTTGTGCACGGGACTGCGGCCCACTGGGACGGAGGTTCAATTCCAGCAGTGGGGCTGGGCCTCCTACTCCCACCACCAGAGAGCAGTGATGTCCCCCCCCCCAAAAAAAGAATCAGGCAAATAAGGAACACCTGGAAAGGTGCAGGCTCGCAGCTTCTTGGGAAATTCCAGGGCTTACATTCCGACCACATGAAGTCCCTTGATATTGTTGGCCACAAATGGACAATGACTTTGCTGTATTTTCCTTGCATTTCTCAGTTAGCATTCTCCCAATTAACAACTTGAGTTATCTCAGATCACTCAGGTGCTTACATTACCTCATTTCAAATTTGCCTCCAGGAAGCTCATTTTGCTCAGAAAAACATCGTGCACTGCACCTTCATTTTCATGAATATTGTCACGGGACTCCCCATGATTTATCACTGATTTCCTAATTTTTGTCTTTGGAGCCACTCTTCAATGGTGCTTGGTGCATTTTTCTATCACTTAGACTCACTTTCAGCCCTGAAGATCCAGGTGAATAAGGAATACCTGGATAGGTGCAGACTCGCTGCATCTCCAGAAAATCCAGGGCTTTCAGAGCTGACTACATTAGGTTCTTTGATTTTGTCGGTGACAAATGGTCAATGAATTTGCCGTTCTTTCCTTGCATTCCTCAGTTAGCAGTCTTCCAGTTAGCGACTCGTGTTAACTCAGCTGGCTCAGGTGCTTGCAGTACCTCAGGTCACAGGTGCCTCCAGGATGCTCATTTTCCCAGGGAAAACATCGCGCACTACAGGTCCATTTTAATGAATATTGTCCTGGGGTTCCCTGTGTACCATCGCCTAAATGCTTATTTTTTTCTTTGGAACCACTCTTCAGTGGTGTTTGGAGCACTTTTTCAACGCTTAGGTTCACTTTCAGCACTTAAGAGTCAATTAAATATGGAACACCTGGAAATGTGCAGGCTCACTGCATCTCAGGAAAATCCAGTGCTATCAGAGCAGACCACATTAGGTTCTTTGATTTTATCAGCGACAAATGGTCAAATAATTGGCCTTATTTTCCTTGCATTTCTCTTATCAGTCTTCCAATTAGTGACTGGATGTAACTCAGCTGGCTCAGGTGCTTTCATTACCACAGGTTACAGGAGCCTCCAGGAAGCTCATTTTGCCCGGAAAAACATTGTGCACTACAGCTTCATTTTCATGAATATTGTCATGGTGGTCCTGCTGTTTCATCACCGAGCTGTTTCCCTTTGTCTTCAGAGCCACTCTTCAACGCTGGCAGGAGCACTTTCCTATCCTTTATCTTCATTCTGAGCCCTGAAAAGTCAAGGAAATAAGGAACATCTGGAAAAGTGCAGGATCACTGCATCTCGGGAACATCCAGGGCTTACAAAGCTGACCATGTTAGGTCCCTTGATATTGTCGGTGACAAATAGTGAATGCATTTGCCGTAATTTCCTTGCGTTTCTCAGTTAGCAGTCATCAAATTAGCCACATGAGTTAACTCAGCTGTATCAGGTCCTTGCAGTACCTCAGGTCAAATGTGCCTCCAGGAAGCTCTTTTAGTCCGGAAAATCATCTATAGCATAATTTTCATGAATATTGTCATGGGGCTCCTCGTGATTTGTTGCCGATTTCCTAATTTTTGTCTTCAGAGGCACACTTCAATGGTGCTTGGAGCATGTTCCTATCACTTAGCCTCACTTTCAGCCCTGAAATGTCAGGAAAATAAGGAACACCTGGAAAGGTGCAGGCTCGCTACATCTCCGGAAAATCCAGGGCTATTACAGCAGACCACATTAGGTTCCTTGACTTTGTCGGTGACAAACGGTCAATGAATTTGCCCTACTTTTCTTGTATTTCTCAGTTAACATTCTTCCAATTAACGACTCCAGTTAACTCATCTGGCTCAGGTGCTTGCAGTACCTCAGGTCACAGGCCTCCAGGAAGCTCATTTCATCCAGAGAAGCATTGCGCACTATAGCATCATTTTCATGAATATTGTCATGGGGGTCCCCATTTTTCATCGCCAAGCTGACTCTCTTTGTCTTCAAAGCCACTCTTCAACGCTGCCAGGAGCACTTTCCTATTCCTTAGATTCAGTCTGAGCCCTGAATAATCAGGCAATAAGGAACACCAGGAAAGTAGCAGGCTCGCTGCATCTCGGGAAAATCCAGGGCTTACATTGCCAACTATATGAGGTGCCTTGATATTGTCAGTGACAAACTGTCAATGAATTTATTGTCCTTTCCTTGCGTTTCTCAGTTAGCATTTTTCAAAGTAATGACCCAAGTTATCTCAGCTGGCTCAGACAAAATGAACAACTAATTTGTCTGTGGTCCTTGTTTTCTCAATGGTCTTATCATTAATGCCTACAGCTGTGTAGCTGGCTGTTTCTCGCGCCTACCACCAAGAGGCTTATTTATTAAAGAAAAATATCCATCACCACAGCTTCATTTTCATGAATATTGGATTCCATGCTCCTACAATTCACCAGAGTGCACCTTCTCTGACTTTACACAGGCTTTTCCATGATCCTTTCAGCGCTATCTGATCTATGAATTTCACTCTCATTTCTGGAGATTGATTAACTAATTAATTTACCTGTGCTTAACTAACACCAGACAAGGTCCCCTTTTTTTCTACAGAATGCTGATATATAAGGGTTATTTTTCTCACCACATGAGAACTGTTGATATTTTCAGACAAAATGAACAATAAATTGCCTGATTTTCTTGTTTTCTCAATCAGCGTTCTTATCATTAGCACCTACAGCTGTGTAGCTGTGCTGTTTCTCAGGTTGTGCCTACCACTTGGAGGCTTATTTCTCACAGAAAAACATGCATTACCATAGCTTCATTTTCATGTATATTATTGTCTTCCACGCTCAAACGGTTCACCAGGGTGTTACTTCTATGACTTTACACAGGCCTTTTCATGGAGCTTCCAGCACTCTCTGATCTGATAGTTTCACTCTCAGGTCTCAAGATTGATATGTTCAATAAACATCAGGAATGGTGTCGGTTTCCTTTACAACGCTGATAATTAGGGGTTATTGGGTATAGCACATGCGACCCAATATTTTCAAACAAAATGAACAACGAATTTGCCTATTGTTCTTGTTTTCTCAATCAGTGGTCTTATCATTAGTGCCTACAGATGTGTAGTTGGCTGTTTTGGAGGCTGCGCATAACACCAGGAGGCTTCCTTCTCAGAGGAAAAACTACTGTCACCACAGCTTCCTTTTCATGATATTATTATCTTCCTTGCTCAAACGGTATACCAGAGTGTTTCCACTCTGACCATACATAGGCTTTTTCATGGTGCTTTCAGAAATCTCTGATCTCTGTTTCACTCATTTCTAGAGATTAATTAACTAATTAATTAATTAATTTTCCTGTGCTTACTTAACACCAGGAAAGGTTTCGGTTCTCTCCAGAAAGATAATTAGGGTTTATTGGGCACACCACGTGAGACCCGTTGATATTTTCAGACAAAATGAACAATGAATTTGCCTGTTGTTCTTGTTTTCTCACTCAGTAGTCTTATCATTAGCGCCTACAGCTATGTAGCTGGCTGTTTCTCAGGTCGAGGGTATCACCTGAAGGCTAATTCCTCAAAGGAAAACAACCCTCACCAAAGCTCCATTTTCATGAGCATTGTCTTCCACGATCATACAGTTCACCAGAGTGTTCCTTCTCTGACCATACGCAGATGTTTTCATAGTGCTTGCACACTCTGTGAACTCTGAGTTTTATTCTCATTTCAGGAGATTTGTTAACTAATTATGTAATTAATTTACCTGTTTTGATTAACATCAGGAAAGGTTCCGGTTTCTCCAGAATGCCAATAATAACAGGGTACTTGCCACACCAAATGGACCTGTTGATATTTTCAGACAAATTGAACAATGAAGTCCCTGTTGTCCTTGTTTTCTCAATCAGCGTTCTTATCATTAGTGCCTACAGCTGTGTCACTGGTGTTTCTCTGGCCGCTAATACCACTATGAGGCTTATTTCTGATATTCAAACATCAATCACCACAGCTTCATTTTCATTAATATGGTCTTCCATGCTCATAAACTGCACCAGAGTGTTCCTTCTCTGACCTTACACAGACAGTTTCATGGTGCTCCCAGCACTTCCCGATCTCTGAGTTTCACTCTCATTTCTGGAGATTGATGAATTAAGTAATTAAGTAATTAATTTACCTGTGCTTAATTAACACCAGGAAAGCTTCCAGTTCTCTCAAGAAAGCTGATAATTAGGGTTTATTGGGCACACCACATGAGACCCATTGATATTTTCAGACAAAGTGAACAACAATGAATTTGCCTGTTGTCCTTGTTTTCTCAATCAACTGTCTTATTAGTAGCACCTATAGCTGTGTAGTTGGCTGTTTCTCAGGTCACGCGGACCACCAGGAGGCTAATTTCTCACAGAAAACCATCCCTCACCAAGGTCCATTTTCATGAATATTGTCTTCCACATACAGTTCACCAGAGTGTTCCTTCTCTGAATATGAACAGGCTTTTTCATTGTGCATCCAACACTATCAGATCTCTGAGTTTCACACTCATTTCTAGAGATTAATTAAGTAATTAATTTACCTGTGCTTAGTAAACACGAGGAAAGGTTCCATTTTTTCCCCAGAATGCCCATAATTACGGGTTACTTCCCACACCACATGAGAGCTGTTGATATTTTCAGACAAAGTGAACAATGAATTTTTCAGTTGCCCTCGTTATCTCAATCAGGGATTTTATTATTAGCATATACACCTGTGTAGCTGATGACTGTTTCTCTGGTTGTGCCTACCACAGGAGGCTTATTTCTCACAGAAAAACATCCATCACCACAGCTTCATTTTCATGACTTTTATTGTCTTCCACGCTCATTCGGTTCACCAGAGTGTTACTTCTCTGGCCTAAAACAGGGCCTTTCATGTACTCTCAGAGCTCTCTTACCTCATAGTTTCACTCTCAGTTTTGGAGATCTATGAGTTTAATTGACACAAGGAAAGGTGCTGGTTTGCCTTAGAAGGCTGGTATTTAGGGCTTATTGGGCACACATGTGATACTTGTTGATATTTTCAGACAAAATGAACAATGAATTTACCTGTTGTCCTTGTTTTCTCAATCAGGGGTCTTATCATTAGCGCCTACAGCTGTGTAGCTGGCTGTTTCTCAAGTGGTGCATACCACCAGGAAGCTGATTTCTCAAAGAAAAATATCCCTCACCACAGCTTCATTTTCATGAATATTGTTTTCCACGTTCTTAGAGTTCACCAGTGTTCCTTCTCTGACCGTCCATAGGCTTTTTCATGGTGCCGCCAGCACTCACAGATCTCTGAGATTCACTCTCATTTCTGGAGATTGATAAATTAAATAATTAAGTCATTAATATACCTTTGCTTTATTAACACCAGGAATTGTTCCAGTTCTTTCCAGAACCATGATAATTAGGGTTTATTGAGCACACCACATAAGAACCATTGATATTCTCAGACCAAATGAACAATGAATTTGCCTGTTGTCCTTGTTCTCTCAATCAGCAGTCTTGTCATTAGCGCCTACAGCTGTGTAGCTGGCTGTTTCTCAGGTCGGGCATACCACCTGGAGGCTAATTTCTCACAGAAAAACAACCCTCACCAAAGCTCCATTTTCATGAACATTGTCTTCCATGATCATACAGTTCACCCGAGTGTTCCTTCTCTGACCATACACAGGCTTTTCCATGGTGCTTCCATCACTCTCCGAACTCTGAGTTTTATTCTTATTTCAGGAGATTTGTTAACAAATTACGTAATTAATTTACCCATGCTTAATTAACACTAGGAAAGGTCCAGTTTCCTCAAGAATGCTATTAATTATGGGTTACTTGCCACACCACATGAGACCAGTTGATATTTTCAGACAAAGTGAACAATGAATTTCCCTGTTGTCCTTGTTTTCTCTATCAGTATTCTTATCCTTAGTGCCTACAGCTGTGCCACTGGTGATTCTCTGGCCGCTAATACCACCATGAGGCTTATTTCTGATAGTCAAACTTCAATCACCACAGCTTCTTTTTCATGAATATTGTCTTCCACACATATACACTTCATCAGAGTGTTCCTTCTCTGACCTTACACAGACAGTTTCGTGGAGCTCTCAGTACTCTCTGATCTCTGAGTTTCACTCTCATTTCCAGAGATTGATGAAATTGACTAAGTAATTTATTTACCTATGCTTAATTAACCTCAGGAAAGGTTCCGGTTCTCTCCAGAAAGCTGATAATCAGGGTTTACTGGGCACACCATATGAGATCCATTGATATTTTCAGACAAAGTGAACAACGACAAATTTGCCTGCTGTCCTTGTTTTCTCCATCAGCATTCATATCATTAGTGCATATAGCTGTTCCTCAGTTCGCGAGTACCACCAGGAGGCTAATTCCTCACAGAAAAACATCCCTTACCACAATTCCATTTTCATGAACATTGTCTTCCACACTCCTGCAGTTCACTGAACATACATACTCTGAGTTTCACTCTCATTTCTATAGATTAATTAACTAAAAATGTAACTAATTTACCAGTGCTTAATTAACTCCAGGAAATGCTCCAGTTTTCTCCAGAATGCTGATAATTATGGGATACTTGCCACACCTCATGAGACCTGCTGATATTTCCGACAAAGTGAACCACAATTTTGCCTGTTTTCCTCATTTTCTCAGTGTTCTTATCATTAGTGCCTACACTGTGTCGCTGCCTGTTTCTCTGGCCGCTCGTACCACCATGAGGCTTATTTCTCACAGAAAATCATCCCTCACCACAGCTCCAATTCCATGAATATTTTCTTCCACGCTTCCAGAGTCTTCCATCTCTGACTATACACAGGTTTCATGGTGCTTCCAGCCCTGTCCAAACTCTGAGTTTCACTCTCATTTCTGGAGATTGATTAATTAAATAATTAAGAAATTAAATTAACTGTGCTTAATTAGCACCATGAATCATCCCAGTTCTCTACTGAAAGCTGGTAATTAGGGTTGATTGGGCACAACACTTGAGTGCCATTGGTATTTTTAGACAAAATACACACCGGATTTGCCTGTTGTCCTTATTTTCTCAATCAGCATGCTTATCATTAGTGCCTACAGCTGTGTAGCTGGCAGGTCCTCAGTTGACGCCAACCACCAGGAGTCTTATTTCTCAAAGAAAAACATCAGGCACCACAGTTTCATTTGCATGAATATTGTCTTCTATGCTCATACAGTTCACCAGAGTGTTCCTTCTCCGACCTTACACAGACAGTTTCGTGGTGCTTTGAGAACTCTCTGATCTCTGCACTTCACTCTCATTTCTGGAGATTGATTAATTAAATAATTAAGTAATTAATTAACCTGTGCTTTATTAACACCAGGAAGGTTCCAGTTCTCTCCATTAAGCTGATAAATAGGGTTTATTGGGCACACCACATGAGACCCATTGATATTTTGACATAAAATGGACAATGAATTTGACTGTTTTCCTAGTTTTTCAATCAGCATGCTTATCATTAGCACCTACAACTGTGTAGCTGACTGATTCTCAGGTCAGGAGTACCACCATGAGGCTAATTTCTCACAGAAAAACATCCGTCACCACAGCTTCATTTTCATGAACATTATCTTCCATGCTCATACAATTCCCCTAAAGTGTACCTTGTCTGAACATACGCAGGTTTTTCATGGTGCTTCCAGCACTCTCCAAACTCTGAGTTTCACTCTCATTTCTAGAGATTGATTAAGTAACTAATTAAGTAATTAATTTACCTGTACTTAATTAGCTCCAGGAAAGGTACCATTTCTCTCCAGAAAGCTGATAATTAGAGTGGATTTGGCACTCCTCATGAGTCCCATTGACATTTTTAGACAAAATGAACACCGAATTTGCCTGTTGTCCTTCTTTTCTCAATCAACATGCTTATCATTAGCGCCTACAGCTGTGTAGCTCCTCTTTATCAGGTCGTGCATACCAAAGGGAGGTTAATTTCTCACAGAAAAACTCTCTCCAAACAGCTCCATTTTCATGAACATTGTCTTCCATGCTCATATAGTTCACCAGAGTGTTCCTTCTCTGACCATACACAGACTTTTCCATGGCTCATCCAGTACTCTCCAATCTCTGAATTTCACTCTCATTTCTGGAGATTAATTAATTAAGTAATTTATTTACCTGTGCTTAATTAGCACCAGGAATGGTTCCCATTTTCTCTAGAATGCTGATAATTACTGGTTACTTGTGACATTACATGAGACCTGCTGATATTTTTAGACAAAGTGAACAACGAATTTCCCTGTTGTCCTTGTTTTCTCAATCAGTGTTCTTATCATTAGTGCCTACAGCTGTGTCACTGGCGTTTCTCCAGCTGCTAATACCACCATTAGCCTTATTTCTGAAATTAAAACATCAATGACCACAGCTTCATTTTCATGAATATTGTCTCCCACGCTCATATACTTCACCAGAGTGTTCCTTCTCTGAACTTACACAGACAGTTTCATGTTGCTCCCAGGACTCTCTGATCTCTGAGTTTCACTCTCATTTCCGGAGATTGATGAATTAACTAATTATGTAATTAATTTACCTGTGCTTAATTAACACCAGGAAAGGTTCTGGTTCTCTCCAGAAAGCTGATAATTAGGGTTTATTGGAAACACCATAGGAGACACGTTGATATTTTCAGACAAAGCGTACAACGATGAATTAGCCTGTTGTCCTTGTTTTCTCAATCAGCATTCATATCATTAGTGCCTGTAGCTCTGTAGCTGGCTGTTGCCCAGGTCAAGCGGACACCAGGAGGCTAATTTCTCACAGAAAATCATGCCTCATCACAGTTCCAATTTCATGAATATTGTCTTCCATGCTCATACAGTTCACCAGAGTCTTCCTTCTCTGACCACATACAGGTTTTTCATGGTGCTTCCAGCACTCTCCAAACTCTGAGTTTCACTCTCATTTCTGGAGATTGATTAATTAAATAAGTAAGTAATTAATTTACCTGTGCTTAATAAACACAAGGAAAGGTTCCATTTTTCAGAATGCCCATAATTATGGGCTACTTGGTACACCACATGAGACCTGTTGATATTTTCAGACAAAGTGAACAATGAATTTACCTCTTGTCCTGGCTATCAACGTTCTTATCATTAGTGCCTACACCTCTGTAGCTGGCTGTTTCTCAGGTTGGACCTACCACCAGGAGGCTTATATCTCACAGAAAAACATCCCTCACCACAGCTTCATTTTCATGACTTTTATTGTCTTTTTATTGTCTTTCACTCTCATATGGTTCACCAGAGTGTTCCTGCTCTGACCTAAAACAGGGCTTTTCATGGTACTCTCAGAGCTCTCTTATCTCAAAGTTTTACTCTCAGTTCTCGAGATCTATGAATTAATTGACACAAGGAAAGGTATTGGTTCGCCTTAGAAGGCTGGAATTTAGGGCTTATTGGGCACACATATGATACCTGTTGATATTTTCAGACAAAATGAGCAATGAATTTGCCTGTTGTCTCTGTTTTCTCAATCAGGGGTCTTATTAGTGCCTACAGCTGTGTAACTGGCTCTATATGAGGGTGCACATAGCACCAGGAGGCTTATTTCTCAAAGAAAAATATCCCTCACCACAGCTCATTTTCATGAATATTGTTTTCCACGTTCATAGATTTCACCAGAGTGTTCCTTCCCTGACCATCCATAGGCTTTTTCATGGTGCTTCCAACACACCCCGATCTATGAGTTTCACTCTCATTTCTGGAGATTGATAAATTAACTAATTAAGTCATTAATATACACGTGCTTCCCGTTCTTTCCAGTAAGCTGATAATTAGGGATTATTTGGCACACCATATGAGAACCATTGACATTTTCAGAGAAAATGACCATTGAATTTGCCTGTTGTCCTTGTTTTTTCAATCAGTATGCTTACCTTTAGCTCCTACAATTGTGTAGCTGGCTGTTTCTGAGGTGGAGTGTACCAATGGGAGCTTAATTTCTCACAGAAAAACATCCCTCACCACAGCTCCATTTTCATGAACATTGTCTTCCATGCTCATACAGTTCACCAGAGAGTGCCTTCTATAAATCACGCAAACATTTTCATGGTGCTTCCTGCACTCTCTGATCTTTTATTTTCCTCTCATTTCTGGAGATCAATTAATTATCCAACTAAGTAATTAATTTACATGTGATTAATTAACACCAGGAAAGGTTCTGGTTCTCTCCAGAAAGTGGATATTTAGCATTTATTGGGCACACCATATGAGAGCAGTGGATGTTTTCAGACAAAAATGAACACCAATTTTGCTTTTTCTCCTTGTTTACTCAATCAGTATGCTGATCATTAGCACCACACCTGTGTAGATGACTGTTTCTCACAGAAAATCATCTTTCACCACACCTCCAATTCCACAAGTATTGTCTTCCACGCTCATACAGTTCACCAGAGTGTTCCTTTTCTGATCATATCCAGGCTTTTTCATGGTATTTCCAACACTGTCCAATCTCTGAGTTTTACTCTGAGTTCTAGAGATTAATTAGCTAATTACAGAATTAATTTAATTCAGAGAACAGAGAGAGCTGAAAGCTCCATGAAACTCCTCTCTATAGTCAGAAAAGGAACACTCTGGTGAACTGTATGAGCATGGAAGACAATGTTAATGAAAATGGATCTGTGGTGAGGGATGATTTTCTGTGAGAAGTTAGGCACCTGGTGGTTTGCGCCACCTGAGAAACAGTCACCTACACAACTGTAGGCCCTAAAGATGTGACTTCTGATTCAGAAAAAAAGGACAATAGGCACATTTGTTCTTCATTTTGTCTGAAAATATCAACGGGTCTCATCCTGTGTACCCAATACACCCTAATATCAGCTTTCTGGAGAGAACCGGAACCTATCCTGGTGTTAATTCAGTTCAGGTAAATTAATTAGCTAATTAATCAACCTCCAGAAATATGAGTGAAACTCAGAGTTCAGAGAGTGCTGGAAGTACCAAGAAAATGTCTGGGTAAGGTTAGAGAAGGAACACTCCGGTGAACTGTATGTGCATGGAAGACAATATTCATGAAAATGCAGCAGTGGTGAGGGATGATTTTCTTTGAGAAATAAGCCTCATTGTGATAAGAGCATTCGGAGACAGCCAGCAACATAGCTGTAGGTACTAATGATAAGACCACTGATTGAGAAAAAAAGGACAACAGGCAAATTCGGTGTTCAATTTGTCTGAAAATATCAACGGTTCTCATGTGGTTTGTCCAATAAACCCTAATTAGCAGCGTTCTGGAAAGAACATGAACCTTTCCTGGTGTTAATTAAGCACATGAAAATTAATTACATAATTAGTTAATTAATCTCTAGAAATGAGAGTGAAACTCAGAGATCAGAGAGTGATGGAAGTACCATGAAAAAACCTATACATGGTCAAAGAAGGAACACTCTGGCGAAGTGTATGAGCATGGAAGACAATGTTCATGAAAATGGAGCTGTCGTGAGGGATGTTTTTCTGTGAGAAATTAGCCTCCTGGTGGTACAGGGGACCTGAGAAACAGCCAGCTACACAGCTGTAGGTGCTAATGATAAAAATGCTGATTGAGAAAGCAAGGGTAACATTACAAAATTTTTGTTCACTTTTTCTGAAAATATCAAAAGGTCTCATGTGATGTGACAATTAACCCATAATTATCGACGTTCTGGATAAAATCGGTAGGTTTCCTGGTGTTAATTAAGCACAGGTAAATTAATTGCATAATTAGCTAATTAATCTCTAGAAATGAGAGTGAAACTCAGAGATTAGAGAGTGATGGAAGCACCAGTAAAAAGCCTGTGTATGGTCTGGGAAGAACACTCTGGTGAACTATATGAGCAGGGAAGACAATGTTCATGAAAATGGATCTTTGTTGAGGGATGTTTTTCTGTGAGAAATTAGCCTCCTGCTGGCACATGTGACCTGAGAAACAGCCAGCTACACAGCTGTAGGCCCTAATGATAAGCCTACTGATTGAGAAAATAATGAAAACAGGCAAATTCGGAGTTCACTTTTTCTGACGAAATCAACCGTACTCATGTGGAGTGCCCAATAAATGCTAATAATTAGCTTTCTGTAGAGAACGGGAACCTTTCCTGGTGCTAATTAAGCACAGGTAAATTAATTACTTAATTAGATATTTAATCAATCTCCAGAAATGAGATTGAAACTCAGAGATCAGAGAGTTCTGGAAGCACCATGAAAATGTCTGTGTAAGGTCAGAGAAGGAACTCTGTGGTGAACTGTATGAGCGTGGAAGACAATGTTCATGAAAATGAAGCTGTGGTGAGGGATGTTTTTCTTTGAGAAATAAGCCTCATAGTGGTCCAAGTGGCCAGAGAAACATCCAGCCAAACCGCTGTAGCCACTAATGATAAGAAAGCTGATTGACAAAACAAGTACAGCATGCAAATTCGTTGTTTATTTTGTCTGAAAATATCAAGGGTCTCTAGGGTTGTACCCAATAAACCTCAATTATCGGCTTTCATTAGAGAACTGGAAGCTTTCCTGGTGTTACTTTAGCACAAGTAAATTAATTAGATAATTAGTAAATCTCAAGAAATGAGAGTGAAACTAAGAGTTAGGAGAGTGCTGGAAGAACCATGAAAATGTTTGTGTAAGGTCAGAGAAGGAACACTCTCTTGAAGTGTATAAGCATGGAAGACAATGTTCATGAAAATGGAACTGTGGTGAGGGATGTTTTTCTGTAAGAAATTAGGCTCCTGCTGGTAGGCGCAACCTGAGAAACAGCCAGCTACACAGGTGTAGGTGCTACTGGTAAGCATACTGTTTGAGAAAACAAGAACAACAGGCAAATTTGTTGTTCATTTTATCTGAAAATATGAATGGGTCTCATGTGGTGTGCCCAATAAACCCTAAATATCAGCTTTCTGGAGAGCACAGGAACCTTTCCTGGTGTTAATAAAGCACAGGTAAATCAATTACGTAATTAATCTCCAGAAATGAGAGTGAAACTCAGAGATTTGAGAGTGCTGGAAGCACCATGAAAGCGTCTGTGTAAGGTCAGAGAAGGAACACTCTGGTGAATTGTATGAGTGTGGAAGACAATATTATTATAATGAAGCTATGGTGAGGGTTGTGATTCTTTAAGAAACAAGCGTCATGGTGGTACGAGTGGCTGGAGAAGCAGACAGCGACACAGTTGTATGCAGTAATGATAATGCTGATCGAGAAAAGAACAGGTAAATTTGTTGTTCACATTGTTTGAAAATATCAACAGTTCTCATGTAGTGTGGCAAGTAACTCGTGATTATTGGCATTCTGGAGAAAACCTGAACCTTTCCTGGTGTTAATTAGGCACAGGTAAATTAATGAATTAATTAGTTAATTACTCAATCTTCAGCAATCAGAGTGAAGATAAGAGATCAGAGAGTTCTGGAAGCACTATGAAAAGGTTGTATATGGTCAGAGAAGGAACACTGGTGAACTGTATGAGCGTGGAGGACAATGATCATGAAACTGGAGCTGTAGTCAGGTTTGTTTTTCTGTGAGAAATTAGCCACCTGGTGGTACATGTGAGCTGAGAAACAGCCAACTACACAACTGTATGTCCTAATGATAGGACTGCTGTTTCATAAAACAAGGAAAATAGGCAAATTCATTCTTCATTTTGTCTGAAAATGTCAAAAGCCTTCATATGGTTTGCCAAATTGACCTTAATTATCAGTTTCTGGCGAGAAGTGGAACCTTTTCTGGTATGAATAAAGCATAGGTTAATTAATTAATTAATTAATCAATCTCAAGAAATGAGAGTGAAAATCAGAGATCAGAGAATGCTGAAAGCACCATGAAAATGTCTCTTTAAGGTCAGAGAAGGAAATCTCTGGTGAACTGTATGAGCATGGAAGACAATACTCATGAAAATGAATCTGTGATGAGGGATATTTTTCTGTGAGATATTAGGGTCTTGGAAGTATGTACGACCTGAGAAAAACCACCTGCCCAGCTATAGGCACTAATGATACCTGTGCTTATTGAGAAAACAAGCACAGTAGGCAAATTCATTGTGTTTGAAAATATCAATGCGTCTCCCAGATGAACCCAATTAACTCTAATCATCAGCTATCTGGATAGAACCGGAACCTTTTTCTCGTCTAAATAAAGCACAGGTATATTAATTACTTAATTAGTTAATTAATCATTCTCCAGAAATGAGAGTGAAACTGAGACATCAGAGAGTTCTGGAAGCACCTTGAAAACATCTGTGTAAGATCAGCGAAGGAACACTCTGGTGACTGTGTCAGCATGAAAGGCAATATTCATGAAAATGAAGTTGTGGTGAGGGATCATTTTCTCTGAGAAATAAGCCTCATGCTATTAAGAGCAGCTGGAGAAACAGCCAGTCAAACCGCTGTAGGCACTAATGGTAAGAAAGCTGATTGAGAAAACAAGGACAGCAGGCAAGTTTGCTGTTCACTTTGTTTTAAAATATCAACAGGTCTCATGTAGTGTGGCAAGTAAACCGTAATTATTGGCAGACTTGAGAAAACCAGAAGGTTTCCTGGTGTTAATTACATAATTGATTAATCTCTACAAATGATAGTGAAACTCAGAGATCGGAGAGTGCTGGAAGCACCACGAGAGATCCTGTAAATGGTCAAAGAAGGAACACTCTGCTCAATGGTATGAGCATGGAAGACAATGTTCATGAAAGTGGAGCCGTGGTGAGGGATTTGTTGTGAGAAATTAGACTCCTGGTGGTAGTTGCAACCTCAGAAACAGCCTACTACACAACTGTAGGCGCCAATGATAAGATTGCTGATTGAGAAAAAAGGATAAAAGGAAAATTCCATGTTCACGTTGTCTGAAAATATCTATGGGATTCATGTGCCCAATAAACCCTAATTAGCAGCTTTCTGGAGAGATCTGGAACCTTTCCTGCTGTTAATTAAACACAGGTAAATTAATTACATGATTAGTTAACTCAGCAGTAGAAATGAGAGTGAAACTCAGAGATACGAGTATGTTGGAAGAACCATGAAAAGCATGTCTATGGTCAGAGAAGGAACACTCTGGTGAACTCTATGAGCATGGAGGACAGTATTCATGAAAAGGGAGCTATGGTAAGGGATGTCTTTCTTTGAGACATAAACCTCATAGTGGTACGAGTGGCTGGAGAAGCAGAGAGCAACACAGCTGGAGGCAATAATGAGAAGAACACTGATTGAGAAAACAAGAACAACGTACAAACTTTTTGTTCACTTTGTGTGAAAATGTCCAGAGGTCTCATGTGGTGTGGCAAGTAACCCATAATTATTGGTGTTCTGGATAAAATCTGAATGTTTCTGGTGTTAATTAAGCACAGGTAAGTTAATTATGTAATTAGCTAATTAATCTCTAGAAAAGTGAGTGAAAATCAGAGATTGGAGAGTGTTGGAAGCACCATGAAAAGACTGTACATGGTGAGAGAAGGAACACTATGGTGAACTGTATGAGTGTGGAAGGCAATGTTCCTGAAAATGGAGCTGTGGTGAGGGATGTTTTTCTGTAAGAAATTAGCCTCCTGGTAGTATGGGCGACGTGAGGAACAGCCAGCTACACGGATTTAGGTGCTAATGATAAGCCTGCTAATTGAGAAAACATGGAAAACAGACAAATTTGGTGTTCCTTTTTATCTGAAAAAATCAACGGTATTCATGGGAGTGCCCAATAAACACTAATTATGAGTTTCCTTGAGAGAACCAGAAACTTTCCTGGTGTTGATTAAGCACAGGTAAATAAATAATGTAATTAGTTAATTAATCTCTCGAATTGAGAGTCTAACTCAAAGATTGGAGAGTGTTGGAAGTACCATGAAACAGCCTGTATATGGTCAGAGAAGGAATACTGTGGTGAACTGTATGAGCGTGGAAGAGAATATTCATGAAAATGAGGCTGTGGTGAGGGATTTTTTTCTTTGAGAAATAAGCCTCATGGTGCTATGAGCGGCTAGAGAAACAAAGAGTGGAACAGCTGTAGGCACTAATGATAAGAATGCTGATTGAGAATACAAGGAGAACAGGTCAATTAGGGGGTCATTTCATCTGAAAATATCAATAGGGTCATGTGGTGTGCCCAATAAACCCTAATTATCAGCTTTCTGGAGAGAAATGGAACATTTCCTGGTGTTAATAAAGCACAGGTAAATTAATTACTTAATTAGCTAATTAATCAACCTCCAGAAATGAGAGTGAAACTCAGAAATTGGAGAGTGTTGGAAGAACCATGAAAATGTCTGTCTAAGATCAGAGACTGAAAACTCTGGTGAACTGTATCAGCATGGAAGACAATATTCATGAAAATGAACCTGTAGTGAGGGATGTTTTTCTTTGCAAAATAAGCCTCTCGTGGTACCAGTGGCTAGAGAAGCAGACAGCGACATAGTTGTAGGCACTCATGATACAAATGCTGATTGTGAAAACAAGTATAACACGCAAATTTTTGTTCAATTTGTCTGAAAATATCAACAGGTCTTATGTGGTGTGACAATTTACTAATAATTATTAGCATTCTGCATAAAATCGGAATGTTTCCTGCTATTAATTAAGCACACGTAAATTAAATACGTGATTAGTAAATTAATCTCTAGAACTGAGAGTGAAACTCAGACATTGAAGAGTGTTGGAATCACCATGAAAAAGCCTGTGTATGGTGAGAGAAAGAACACTGTGGTGAACTGTATGAGTGTGTTCATGAAGATGAAGTTGTTGTGAGGGATGTTTTCTTTGAGAAATAAGCCTCACAGTGGTCTGAGTAGCCAGAGAAAAGCCAGGGACACAGCTATAGGCACTAATAATAAGAATGCTATTCAAGAAAACTAATACAACAGGCAAATTTGTTCTTCACTTTGTCTGAAAATATCAGCAGGTCTCATGTGGTGTGGCAAATAACCCATAATTATAGGCATTCTTGAGAAAATCCGAATGTTTCCTGGTGTTAATTAAGCACAGGAAGATTAATTGAATACTTAGTTAATTAATCTCTAGTAATGAGAATGAAACAGTGATGGGAGAGTGCTGGAAGCTCCATGAAAAAGCCTGTGTATGGTCAGAGAAGGTCCTCTCTGATGAACTGTATCAGCGTGTAAGACAATATTCATGAAAATGAAGCTGTGGTGACAGATGTTTTTCTTTGAGAAATAAGCCTTATGGTGGTACTTGCGGACAGATAAACATCCAGTGACACAGTTGTAGGCACCAATGATAAGAATGCTGATTGAGAAAGCAAGGACAACAAGCACATTTGTATTCGCTTTTTCTGAAAATATAAACAGGTGTCAGCTGTTGTGGCAAGTATCCTGTAATTATCGGTGTTCTGGAGAAAACCAGAAACTTTCCTGGTATTAATTAAGCACAGGTAAACTAATTACATAATTAGTTAATTAATCTCTAGAAAGGAGAGTGAAACTCAGAGATCAGAGAGTGATGGGAGCACCATGAAAAAGCCTGTGTATGGTCAGAGAGGAAACACTGATGAACTGTATGAGTGTTGAAGAAAATATTCATGAAAATGGAGCTGTGGTGATGGATGTTTTTCTGTGAGAAATTCGCCTCTTGCTGGTATGCGAGAACTGATAAACATCCAGCTACACAGCTGTAGGCGCTAATTGCAATCTTACTGATTGAGAAACAAGGACAACAGGCAAATTCAGTGTTTATTTTGTTTAAGAGTATCAACGGATCTTATGTGGTGTGCCCAATAAACCCTGATTATCAGCTTTCTGGAGAGAAATGGAATCTTTCCTGGTGTTAATAAAAACAGGTAAATTAAATACTTAATTAATCAATCTCCAGAAATGAGAGTCTGTGGAGCTGTGGTGAGTGATGTTTTCTGAGAAAAATTAGCTTCCTGTTGGTATGGGCGACCTGAGAAACAGCCAACTACACAGCTGTAGGTGTTAATGATAAGCATGATGATTCAGAAAACAAGAACACTAGGCAAATTTGTTCATTTTGTCTGAAAATATAAACAGGACTCGTGTGGTATGCCCATAAAACTCTTATTATCAGTTTTCTGGGGAGAAACGGAACCGTTCCTGGTGTTAAAAAAGCACAGGTAAATTACTTAATTAGTTAATCAATCAATATCCAGAAATTAGAGTGAAACCCAGGGATCAGAGAGTTCTGGAAGCACCATGAAAATGTCTGTGTAAGGTCAGAGAAGGAACACTCTGGTGAGCTGTATATGTGTGGAAGACAATATTCATGAAAATGAAGCTGTGGTGAGGGATGTTTTTCTGTGAAAAATAAGCCTCATGGTGGTAAAAGCAGCAGAGCAACAGCCAGCTGCACAGTTGTAGGCACTAATGATAAAATCCTGATTGAGAAAACATGGACAACAGGCAAATTCATGTTCTCTTTGTCTCAAAATATTATCAAGTCTCAATTGGTGTGGTCAGTAACCCACAATTATCAGTGTTCTGGAGAAAACCTGAAATTTTCCTGGTGCTAATTAAGCACAGGTAAATTAATTATGTAATTGTTTAATTACTCTCTAGAAAGTGTAGTGAAGCTCAGAGATCAGAGAGTGATGGAAACACCATGAAAAAACCTGTGTATTGTCAGAGAAGGAACAGTGGTGAATTGTATGAGCATGGAAGACAATGTTAATGAAAATGGAGCTGTTGTGAGGGATGTTTTCTGTGAGAATTAACCTCCTGATGTTATGCATGACTTGAGAAACAGCAAGCTACAAAAGTGTAGATGCTAATGATAAGCGTACTGATTGAGAAAACAAGGACAACAGGCAAATTTAGTGTTCATTTTTTCTGAAAATATGAACGGTTCTCATGTGGTGTTCCTAATAAGCCTTAATTATCAGTTTTCTGGAGAGAACCGGAAATTTTCCTGGTGTTAATTAAGCACAGGTAAATTATTTACATAATTAGTTAATTAATCTCTAGAAAGGAGAGTGAAACTCAGAGTTCAGAGGGTGATGGAACTACCATGGAAAAGCCTGTGTATGGTCAGAGAAGAAACACTCTTGGTGAAGTGTATGAGCGTAAAGGAAAATGTTCATGAAAATTGAGCATGGTGAGGGAAGTTTTTCTGTGAGAATTTAGCCTCCTGGTGCTATGCTCGACATGAGAAATAGCCAGCTACACAGCTGTCGGCGCTAATAATAAGCATAGTGATTGAGAAAACAAGGACAACAGGTATATTCAGTGTTCATTTTATCTGAAAATATGATTGGGTCTCATGTCGTGTAGCCAATAAGCCCTAATTATCAGCTTACTAGAGAGAAAAGGAACCTTTCCTGTTGTTAATTAAGCACAGGTAAATTAATTACATAATTAGTTAATTAATCTTTAGAAAGGAGAGTGAAACTCAGAAATCAGAGGGTGATGGAAGCACCATGAAAAAGCCCGTGTAGGGTCAGAGAAGGAACACTGATGAACTCTATGAGCATGGAAGACAATCCTCATGAAAATGCAACTGTGGTGAGGGATATTTTTCTGTGAGAAAATCGCCTCCTGGTGGTATGCTGGACCTCAGAAACAGCCAGTTACACAGTAGTAGGTGCTAATGGTAAGCATGCTGATTGAGAAAAAAAGGACAACAGGCAAACTCGATGTTCATTTTTTCTGAAATTATCAATGGGTCTCATATGGTGTGCACAATAAATGCTAAATATCATCTTTCTGGAGAGAACCAGAAGCTTTCCTGGTGTTAATAAAGCACAGGCAAATTAATAACTTAATTAGTTAATTGACCAATCTCCAGAAATGAGCGTAAAACTCAGATATCAGAGAGTGCTGGAAGCACTATGAAAATGTCTGGGTAAGCTCAGAGAAGGAAATCTCTGATGAACTGTATGAGTGTGGAAGACAATATTCATGAAAATGAAGGTGTGGTGAGGGATGTTTTCTTTTTTTTAAGAAATAAGCCTTATGGTGGTACGAGCGGCTGGAGAAATATACAGCGACACAGCTCTAGGCACTAATTGTAAGAATGCTCATTGAGAAAACAAGGACAACAGCAAATGGGTGTTCTCTTTGTCTAAAGATATCAACAGGTCTTAGCTGGTGTGGCAAGTAACCCGTAATTATCTGTGTTCTGGAGAAAACCAGAACCTTTCCTGGTGTTAATTAAGCACAGGTAAATTAACTATGTAATTAGTTAATTAATCTCTAGAGAAGAGAGTGAAACTCAGAGATCAGAGAGTGATGGAAGCACCATGAAAAAGTCTGTGTATGATCAGAGAAGGAACACTGGTGAATGGTATGCGTGACAAGGAAAAGTGCTGGTTCATTTTAGAAGTCTGGTAATTAGCAGTTATTGGGCACAGCACATGATATTTTTATACAAAATGAACAAGGAATTTACCTGGTTTCCTTGTTTTCTCAATCAGCGTTCTTATCATTAGTGCATACATCTGTGTAGCTGCCTGTTTCCTAGGTCTCCAACCACCAGGAGGCTTATTTCTCACAGAAAAAACATCCATTGTCAAAGCTACATTTTCATGAATATCATTGACTTCCTAGTTCATATGGTTCACCAGAGTGTTACTTCTCTGACATTACACAGGCCTTTTCATGGTGCTTTCAGGACTCTCCAATCTCATAGTTTCACTCTCAGTTTTTGACATCTTTGAGCTTAATTAACACAAGGAAATATGCTGGCTCAACTAGAAAACTGATAATTAGGGGGTATTAGGCACAGAATCTGATAGCCGGTGAAATTTTCAGACAAATTGAACAATGAATTTGCCTGTTGTTCTTGGTTTCTCAATGAGCATTCTTATCATTAGTGCCTACAGCTGTGTGGCTTCCTGTTTCTCTGGCCACTCATACCACCATAAGGTTTTTTTCTCAAAGAAAAACTTCCCTCACCACAGCTTCATTTTCTTGAATATTGTCTCCCATGCTCATACAATTCAGGAGAGTGTTCCTTCTCTGGCCTTACACAGACATTTTAAAGGTCCTTTAGCACTCTTTGATCTCTGAGTTTCATTTTCATTTTTGGAGATTGATTAAGTAACTAATTAAGTAATTAATTTACCTGTTCTTAATTAACACCAGGAATGATTCAGGTTTTCTCCAGAAAGTCGATCATTAAGGGTTTCTTGCCACACCACATGAGACTTGTTGATACTTTCAGACAAGGTGAACAATGACTTTGCCTCTTGTCCTTGTTTTCTCAATCAGCGTTCTTATCATTAGTGCCTACAGCTGTGTAGCTGGTGGTTTCTCAGGTTGTGCCAACCACCTATAGGCTTATTTCTCACAGTAGAACATCCATCACCACAGCTTCATTTTCATGAATATTATTGTCTTCCATGCTCATAGGGTTCACCAGAGTGTTACTTCTATGACCTTACAAAGGCCATTTCATTGTGCTTCTAGCAATCTCCAATATAATAGTTTCACTCAGATCTCGAGATTGATCAGTTTAATTAACATCAGGAACAGTGCCAGTTCGCTCTACAATGCTGATGATTTGTGGTTATTGGGCACACCACATGTATTACAATATTATCAAACAAAACGAACAATGAATTTGCTTGTTGTCCTTTTGTTCTTAATCAGCATTCTTATCATTAGTGCATACAGCTGTTTAGGTGATTTCTCAGGTTCACCTACCACCAGGAGGCTTATTTCTCACAGAAAAACATCCATCATCACAGTTTCATTTTCATGAATAGTGTTGTCTTCCACGGTCAAACAGTTTAACAGAGTGTTACTTCTCTGAGCTTACACAGGCATTTTCATCTTGCTTTCAGGGCTCTCTGATCTCATAGTTTCACTCTCAGTTCCGGAGGTCTATGAGTTTTATTAACACAAGGAAATGTGCCTTAATAAGTAATTAATAAGTAATTAACTAATTAAGTAATTAATTCTCCTGTGCTTTATTAACATGAGGTAAGGTTCCAGTTCTCTCCAGAAAGCTGATAATTAGGGTTAATTGCCACAGCACATGAGACCTGCTGATATATTCAGACAAAGTGAATAATGAATTTGCCTGTTGTCCTTGTTTTCTCAATCAGCAGTCTTATCATTAGGGCCTACAGCTTGTTGGTGGCTGTTTCTCAGGTTGCACGTACCACAAGGACCCTAATTTCTCATAGGAAAACATCCCTCACCACAGTTGCATTTTCAGGAAAATTGTCTCCCATGCTCATACAGTTCACCAGAGTGTTCTTTCTCTGGCCCTACACAGGCTTTTCATGGTGCTTCCAGCACTCTCCGATCTCTGAGTTTCACTTTTATTTCTGGAGATTGATTACTTAACTAATTACGTAATTAATTTACCTGTGCTTTATTAACATCAGGAAAGGTTCTGGTTCTCTCCATAATGAGGGTTAATTGGGCACACCATATGAGACCCGTTGATATTTTCAGACTAAATGAACAACAAATTTGCCTGTTGTCCTTGATTTCTCAATCAGCATGCTTATCATTAGCCCCAAACAGCTGTGTAGGTGGCTTTTTCTCAGGTTGCGCATACTACCAGAAGCCTAATTTCTCACAGAAAAACACCCCTCAACACAGTCCCATTTTCATGAACACTGTCTTCCATGCTCATACAGTTCACCAGAGAGTTCCTTCTCTGACCATACAGCGGATTTTCAAGGTACTTCCAGCTCTCTCTGATCTCTGAGTTTTCCTCTCATTTCTATAGATTGATTAACTATCCTATTAAGCTATTAATTTACCTGTGCTTAACTAATAACAGGAAAGGTTCCGGTTTGCTCTAGAAACCTGATAACATTTATTGGACAATGCACATGAGAACCGTTGATATTTTCAGAAAAAATGAACACTGAACTTGCCTGTTTTTCTTGTTTTCTCAATCAGCAGGCATATCATTAGCCCCTATTGCTGTGTAGCTGGCTGTTTATCAGGTCGCCCGGACCACCAGGAGGTTAATTTCTCACAGAAAAACATATGTCACCACAGCTCCATTTTAATGAATATTGTCTTCCATGCTCATATAGTTCACCAGTTTTCCTTCTCTGACCATATACAGGTTATTTCATGGTGTTTCCAACAATCTCCAATCTTTGAGTTTCATTCTCATTTCTACAGATTAATTAACTAATTAGGTAATTAATTTACCTGTGCTTAATGAACACCAGGAAACATTCCAATTTGATCCAGAACATCGATAATTATGGGTTTCTTGTCACACCACATGAGACCTGTTCATATATTCAGACAAAGTGAACAAAAAATTTGCCTGTTGTTCTTGTTTTCTCAATCAGTGCTCTTATCATTACTGCCTACATCTGTGACGCTTTTTGCTTCTCCAGCCGCTTGTACCACTATAAGGCATATTTCTCAAAGTAAAACATCCTTCACCCCAGCTTCATTTTCATGAATATTATCTTTCACACTGATACGGTTCACCAGTATGTGCCTTCTCTGACCTTCCTCAGACATTTTCATGGTGCTTCTAGCACTCTCTGATCTCTGAGTTCCACTCTAATTTCTGGATATTGATTAATTAACTAATTAAGTAATTAACTTACCTGTGCTTTATTAACACCAGGAAAGGTTCAGGTTCTCACCAGAAAGCTGATAATTAGGGTTTATTGTGCACACCACACGAGAACCGTTGATATTTTCAGAAAAATGAACACTGAATTTGGCTGTTGGCCTTGTTTTCTGAATCAGTATGCTTACCTTTAGCACCTAACAGCTGTGTTGCAGGCTGTTTCTCTGACGACTCGTACCACCATGAGGCTTATTTCTCAAAGAAAAACATCCCTCACCACAGCTTCATTTTCATGAACATGGTCTTCCACGCTCATACAATTCACCGGAGTGTTCCTTCTCTGACCATTCACAGGCTTTTAATGGTGCTTCTGGCACTCTCTGATCTCTGAATTTCATTCTGAGTTGTGGAGATTAATTAATTATCAAATTAAGTAATTAATTTACCTGTGCTTAATTAAAACCAGGAAAGGTTCCGTTTCTCCCCAGGAAGCTTATAATAGGCATTTATAGGGCACTCCACATGAGTACCTTTGATTTTTTAAGAAAAAATGAACACCGAATGTGCCCGTTTTCCTTGTTTTCTCAATCAGCAGGCTTATCATTAGCCCCTATAGCTCTGCAGCTGGCTGTTTCTGAGATCATGCATAATATCAAGAGGCTTAATTCTCAAAGAAAAACATCACTCACCACAGCTCCACTTCCATGCACATTGCCTTCCATGCTCATACAGTTCACCAGAGTGTTCCTTCACTGACCATATACAGGCCTTTTCAGGTGACTTCCAACACTCTCCAATTTCTGAGTTTCATGCTCAGTTCTAGAGATTAATTAACTAACTATGTAATTAATCTACCTGTGTTTAATTAACACCTGGAAACGTTCCAGTTTTCTCCAGAACACTGATAATTATGGGTTACTTGTTACACCAGCTAACACCTGGTGATGTTTTGAGAAAAAGTGAATCCGAATTTGCCTGTTGTCCTTATTTTCTCAATCAGTCTTCTTATCCTTTGTGCTAAAAGCGGTGTCTCTGGCTGTTTCCCACTCATATAGTTCACCAGAGCGTTCCTTCTCTGACCATATACAGACTTTTTCATGCAACTTCCAACACTCTCCAATCTCTGATTTTCACTCTCATTTCTAGAGATTAATTAACTAATTACATAATCCAAGTACCCGTTCTTAATTAACACCAGGATGCATTCTATTTTTCTCCAGAGCACCATTAATAACAGGTTATTTGCCACAGAAGCTGAGACCTGGTGATATTTTGAGACAAAGTGAGTACAAAATTGCTTGTTGCCCTTGTTTTCTCAATCTGCGTTCTTATCATTAGTGCCTACAGCTGTGTCGCTGGCTGTTTCTCTGGCCACTTGTACCACCATGAGGCATTTTTCTCAAAGAAAAATATCCCTCACCAAAGCTTCGTGCTCATGAACATTGTCTTCCATGGCCATACAGCGCACCAGAGTGTTTTTTCTCTGAGCTTATACAGGCTTTCTCATGGTACTTCCAACACTTTTCAATCTCTGAGGTTCACTCTCATTTCTAGAGATTAATTAACTAATCATGTCTTTAATTTACCTGTACTCAATGAACACCAGGAAATATTCCAGTTTTCTCCAGAACCCAGTTAATTACAGGTTACTTCCCACACCAGCTGACTCCAGGTGATATTTTCAGGCAAAGTGAGTACAAAATTGCCTGTTGTCATTGTTTTCTCAATCAGCATTCTTTTCATTAGTGCCTACACCTGTGAGCTGACTGTTTTTCAGGCCGCTTGTAACACCATTAGGCTTAATTCTCAAAGAAAATCATCCCTCACCACAGTTTCATTTTTATGAAAATTATCTTCCTCCCTCATAGAGTTCATGTTTGTGTTCCTTCTCTAACCATATATAGGTTTTTGCATGGTACCTCCAACACTTGCCAAACTCTGAGTATCATTCTCAGTTCTAGAGATTTATTAACTAATAATGTCATTAATTTACTTGTGCTTAGTTAACCCCTGGAAACATTCCGATATTCTCCAGAACACTGTTAATTACAGGTTACTTGCTATGCCAGCTGACTCCTGGTGATGTTTTGGGAAAAAGTGAATATGAATTTGTTGTCCTTGTTTTCTCAATCATATCTTTAGTTCTTATCTTTAGTGTTTATAGCTGATTTTCTGGCAATTTCTTAGGCTGCTCATACAACCACGAGGCTTATTTCTTCCAGAAAATCATCCCTCACATCAGCTCCAATTTCATGAACATTGTCTTCCACACTCATACAGTTCACCAGTGTTCCTTCTCTGACCATATAGAAGATTTTCTGGGTACTTCCAACACTCTCCAATCTTGGAGTTTCACTCTCAGTTCTAGAAATTATCTAGTTATGTAATTAATTACCTGTTCTTAATTAACACCAGGAAAAGTTCCGGTTTTCTCCAGAACACCATTAACTACAGGTTACTTGCCACGCCAGCTGACACCTGGTGATATTTTGAGAGAAAGTGAATACAAATTTGCCTATTTTCCTTGCTTACTTAATCAGTGTCCTTATCATTAGTGACTACAACTCTGTTGCTGGCTGTTTTCAAGCAGCTCTTACGACTAGGAGCCTTATTTCTCAAAGAATAACATTCATCACCCCAGCCCCACTTTCATGAACATTGTCTTCCATGCTCATATAGTTCACCAGAGTGCTCCTTCTCTGGCCATATACAGGCTTTTTTCATGGTACTTCCAACACTCTCCAATCTCTGAGCTTCACTCTCTTTTCTAGAGATTAATTAACTGATTATGTACTTGATTTGCCTGTGCTTAAATAGCACCAGGATACTTTCCTGTTTTCTGCAGAATACCTTTAATTACTGGTTACTTTACACACCAGCTGACACCTGGTAATATTTTGAGCCAAGTGCATACCAACTTGCCTGTTGTCCTTGTTTTCTCAATCAGAGTTCTTATCATTGGTGCCTACACCTGTGTCGCTGGCTGATCCTCAGGCCATTTGTAGCACCATGAGGCTTATTTAGCAAAGAAAAACATTCCTCAAGACAACTTCATTTTCATTAACATTGCCTTACTCACTCATACATTAACCAGAGAGTTCCTGTTCTGACAATACACTGACTTTTTCATGGTACTTCCAACACTCTCCAATCTCTGAGTTTCACACTCCGTTTTAGAGATTAATCAATTAATTATGTAATTAATTTACCTGTAATTAAATAAGACCATTAAACGTTCTGATTTCTCCAGAATACCGTTAGATCTGGGTTACTTGACACATCAGCTGACACATCGTGATATTTTGAGACAAAGTAAATACGAATTTGCCTACCGCCCTTGCTTTCCCAATCAGTGTTCTTATCATTAGTGCCCACAGCTGTGGTGCTGGCTATTTCTCAGGACTTTCATACCACCATGTGGCTTATTTCTCAAAGAAAAACATTCCTCACCACAGCTTCATTTTCATGAACATTGCCTTACACGCTCATACAGTTCACCAGAGTGTTACTGCTTTGAACATATACAGACTTTTTCATGGTACTTCCAACATTCTCCAATCTCTGAGTTTCACTCTTATTTCTAGAGATTAATTAACTACTTATATAATTAATGTGCCTGTGCTAAATTAGCACCAGATGCATTCCGGGTTTGTGCAGAACATCGTTATTCAAGGGTTACTTGCCACACCAGCTGACACCTTGTGATATTTTGAGACAAAGTGAACAGGAATTTCCCTGTTTTCCTTGTTTTCTCAATCAGCGTTCTTATTAGTACCTACAGCTGTGTCACAGGTTGCTTTTCAGACCTGAAAAATTAATTACATAATTAGTTAATAAATCTCTAGAAATGAGAGTGAACCTCAGAGATTGCAGAGTGTTTGAATATACCATGAAAAAGCCTATATATGGTCACAAGAGGAACACTCTGATGAAATGTATGAGCGTGGAAGACAATGTTCATGAAAATGGAGCTGTATTGAGAGGTGATTTTCTTTGAGAAATAAGCCTCATGGTGGTAGGACAGGCCTGAGAAACAGCCAGCGACACAGCTCTCAGCACTAATGATAAGAATGCTGAATGAGAAACCAAGGACAATAGGCAAATTCATATTTACTTTGTCTCAAAATATGACCTGATGACAGTTGGGTGGTAAGTAACCCATAATTAACAGTGTTCTGGAGGAAACCAGAATGCTTCCTGGTATTAACTAAGCACAGATAAATTAACTTTGTAATTAGTTTTTAAATCTCTAGAATTGAGTGTGAAACTCAGAGATTGGAGGGTGTCGGAAATACCATGAATATCTTGTATATGATCAGAGAAGGAACTCACTGGTTAACTGTATGAGCGTGGAATACAGTGTTCATGAATACAGAGCTATGGTGAAGGATTTTTTTTGTTTTGTTTTGTTTTTTTTTGTGGGCATCACTGCCTCTGGTGGTCGGAGGTGCTACCCAGCTGCCGCTGGATTTGAACTGCCAAGCCCATGGGCTTACAGTTCCGCACTCAACCACTTACGCCACCGGGGCTCAGCCCCTGGTGAAGGATGTTTTTGTGTGAGAAATAAGCCTCATGGTGGTACGAAGGGCCTGAGAAACAGCCAGCGACACAATGTGTCGCTGGCTGTTTCTCAGTCAGCTCTTACCACCATGAGGCTTAATTCTCAAAGAAAAGCATCTCTCACCACAACTTCATTTTAATGAACATTGTCTTTTAAGCTCTAACAATTCACCAGAGTGCACCTTCTCTCACCACATACAAGCTTTTTCATAGTACTTCCAACACTCTCCAATCTCTAGATATCGCTCTCAGTTCTAGAGGTTAAATAACTAATTACATAATTAATTTGCGTGTGCCTAATTGACACCAGGAAACCTTCCAATTTTCAGCAGAAAACCATTAATTACTGGTGTAGCAGTAATGTGCTTATGTTAATTTTATGATTGAAATGTAGGCATGGGGGTCTAGCCTGTTAATCTGGAGATAGCTATTGAGTAGCCAGTTATGCCTCTATGTGGGCATGGCTTTCTCCTGAGACTCCTGGGAAATCTCATGATATTTCCCTTGTGAAGATGATACACTATCTTTCCCAGTGTTGGGAGTTAGTCTGAGAGGCGATGAGTCACAGAAAAGACGAGATGGCAGTGTCCGAGAAGCTAGAGGAGCTGGCAAAGAGACCTCTCGACTTTGCACTGATGGAGTCAGACCTCTGAAGCTGGAGTGGCATGTTGTTGATGGACCCTGAGCCCTGGAAGCCATTGGGAGAACCCTGCCAGCACCAGAATTCTATACCCACTGACCTGTGACTTCCGACCTGAGTCGGAAGGAGATATTGTACACTGATTTTGGGCATATGGGTTAATATCAGACTTATGACTTTTGTACTGGACTGGATTGGGATGCCTTCTTAGTGTCACATTCCTTTTGTATGTAAACCCTTTCCTTATGTCCATATGCATGTCTATGAAATTTTTTCCTCTAGTCTACCGGGACTAACACACGAGTTACTTGCAACACCAGCTGACACCTGGTGATATTTTGAGATAAAGTGAATATGAATTTTTCTCTTGTCCTTGGTTTCTCAATCAGCATTTTTATCACTAGTGGCTACCGCTGTGTCACTGGCTGTTTCCAAGTTTGATCGTACCAACCTAAGGCTTATTTCTCACAAAAAATCATCCCACACCACAACTCCATTTTCATGAACATTGTCTTCCACGCTCATACAGTTCACCAGAGTGTTACTTTTCTGACCATATCAGACTTTTTTTTAAGATACTTCCAGCACTCTCCACTCTTTGAGTATCATTCTCATTTCTAGAGATTAATTAAATAATTACGTAATAAATTAACTTGTGCATAATTAACACCAGAAAACTTTCTGGTTTTCTCCAGAACACCATTAATTATGGGTTATTTGCCACACCAACTGACACCTGGTGATATTTTGAGCCAAAGCGCATACTAATTTACCAGTTGTTCTTGGTTTTTCAATCATCCTTCTTATCATCAGTGCCTACCTCTGTGTTCTTGGCTGTTTCTCAGTACGCTTGTACCAACATGAGGATTATTTCTCAAAGAAAATTATCACTCACCACAGCTCCATTTTCATGAACATTGTCTTCCTCGCTCATACAGTTCAACAGTGTGTTCCTTCTCTGACTATATACAGCCTTTTTCATGGTACCTCCAACATTCTCCAATTTCTGAGTTTCACACTCATTTCTAGAGATCAATTAACTAATTTTGTAATTAATTGGCCTGTGTGCAATTAACTCCAGGAAACGTTCTGGTTTTCTCCAGAAAACCATTAATTAGGGGTTATTTGCCGCACCAGATGACACCTGGTAATATTTTGACACAAATTAAATATGAATTTGCCTGTTGTCCTTGTTTTCTCAATCAGTGTTCCTATTACTAGTGCCTACAGCTGTGTCACTGGCTGTTTCTCAGTTTCCTTTTACCATCATGAGGCTTATTTCTCATAGAAAAACATACTTCATCAAAGTTCCATTTTCATGAACATTGTCTTCCATGCTCATACAGTTCACCAGAGTGTTCCTTCTCTGACCATATACAGGCATTTTCATGGTACTTCCAACGTTCTGCAATCTCTGTGTTTCACTTTCATTTCTAGAGATTAGTTAACTAATTATGTAATTAATTTACCTCTGCTACATTAACACCAGGAAATGTTCTGATTATATCCAGAACACCATTAATTATGGTTTCCTTGACAAACCAGAATACACCTGGTCTTATTTTGAGACAAAGTGGATATGAATATGCCTGGTGTACTTTCTTTCTCATTGAGCGATCTTACTATTAGTGTCTACAACTGTGTCTCTGTCTGTTCCTCAGGACGCACATACCACCATGAGGCTTATGTCTCAAAGAAAAACATCCCTCAACAGTGCTTCATTTTCATGAACATTGTCTTCCATGCTCATACAGTTCACCAGAGTATCCTTTATCTGACCATATATAGGCTTTTTCATGGTATTTGCAACACATTCCAATCTCATAAACTCTCATTTCTAGATATTAATTAACTTATTACATAATTAATTTGCCTGTGCTTAATTAACACAAGGAAACGCCTTGATTTTCTCCAGAACACTGTTTAGTTCGGGATACTTGGCGCACCAGCTGACACCTGGTGATATTTTGAGACAAAGTGAATATGAATATTCCTTTTTTCCTTGTTTTCTCAATCAGCATTTTTATCATTAGTGCCTACAACTGTATCTCTGGCTGTTTCTCAGGCCAATCCTACCACCATGAGGCTTATTTACCAAAGAAAAACACCCCTCACCACATCTTCATTTTCATGAACATTGTCTTCCACATTTATACAGTTCACCAGAATGTTCCTTCTCTGACCATATACAGGCTTTATCAGGGTACTTCTAACACTCTACCATCTCTGAGTTTCACTTTCATTACAAGAGTTCAATTAATTAATTTTGAAATTAATCTACCTGTGCTTAATCAACCCCAGAAAATGTTCCTGAATTCTCCAGAGCACCATTAATTGCGGGTTACTTTCCACACGAGCTGACACCTGGTGATATTTTGAGGCAAAATGAAAACAAATTTGCCTATTGTCCTTGGTTTCTCAATCAGCATTCTTATCATTAGTGCCTACAGCTGTATTGCTGGCTGTTTCTCAGGCTGCTCATAGCACCATGAGTCTTATTTCTCAAAGAAAAACATCCCCCATCATAGCTTCATTTTTATGAACATTGTCTTTCACTCTCATAGAGTTCACCAGAGTGTTCCTTCTCTGACCATATACAGGTATTTTCATGGTACTTCCAACACTCTCCAATCTCTGAGATTCACTCTCAATTCTGCATATGAATTAACTACCAAATTAATTTACCTGTGCTTAATTAACACCAGGTATTGTTCCACTTTTCTCATGAACATCGTTAAGTATGGGTTAGTTGTCACACTAACTGACACCTGTTGATATTTTGAGACAAAATGAATACTAATTTGCCTGCTGTCCTTGTTTTGTCAATCATGGTTCTTATAATTAGTGCCTACAGCTGTGTCGCTGGCTGTCTCACAGGCTGCTCGTACCTTCATGAGATTTAATTCTCAAAGAGAATCATCCCTCACCACAGCTCCATTTTCATGAACATGGTCTTCCACACTCATACAGTTCACCAGAGTGTTCCTTCTCTGACCATGTACAGATTTTTTGTTCATACTGCCAACACTCACCGATCTCTGAGTTTCACTCTCAGTTCTAGAGTTTAATTAACACATTATGTAATTAATTTACCTATGCTTACTGAACACCAGGAAATATTCCTGTTTTCTCCAGAACACCGTTAATTTCAGGTTAGTTGCCACACAAGCTGATAGCTGGTGATATTTTGAGACAAATCGAGTACGAATTTGCCTGTTGTCCTTGCTTTCTCAATCAGAGTTCTTATCATTAGTGCCTACACCTGTGTTGCTGGCTATCTCACAGGTCGCTCATACCACCATGAGGCTTATTTCTCAGAGATAAACATCCCCCTCCTCAATTTCATTTTCATGAACATTGTCTTCCACGCTCATACAATTCTCTAGAATGTTCCTTCTCTGACCATATACAGGATTTTTCATGTTACTTCCAACACTCTCCAATCTCAGAGTTTCACTCTCATTTCTCGAGAGTAAATAAATAATTACCTAATTAATTTACCTGTGCTTTATTAACCCCAGGAAACGTTTTGGTCCTCTCTAGAACATGGTTTGTTACGGTTTTCTTGCCACACCAGGTGACACCTAGTGTTATTTTGAGACAAAGTGAATATGAATTTGCCTTTTGTCCTTGTTTTGTCAATCAGCGTTCTTATCATTAGTTATGACAGCTGTGTTGCTGGCTGTTTCTCAGGTTGCTCATACCAGCATGAGGCTTATGCCTAAAAGAAAAACATCCCTTACCACAGGTCCACTTTCATGAACATTGTCTTCCATGCACATTAAGTTCAATAGAGTGTTCCTAATCTGACGATATACAAGACTTTCATGGTACTTCCAACAGTCTCCAATCTCTGAGTTTCACTCTCAGTTCTAGAAATGAACTAATTCCATAATTAATTTACTTGTGCTTAATTAAGGCCAGTAAATGTTCTAATTTCTCCAGAACACCGCTAATTCTGGGTTACTTGCCATCCCAGCTGACACCTCGTGATATTTTCAGAGAAAGTGAATACGGATTTGCCTGTTGTCCTTGCTTTCTCAATCACCATTCTTACCATTAGTGCCTACAGCTGTGTCGTTGGCTCTTTCTCAGGTGGCTCATTCCATCAGGAGCCTAATGTCTCCAAGATAAACATCCTCCACCACAGATTCATTTTCATGAACATTGTCTTCCATGCTCATACAATTCACCAGAGTGTTCCTTCTCTGACCATATAGAGGGATTTTCATGGTACTTCCAACTCTCTTCAATATCTGAGTTTCACTCTCATTTCTAGAGACTATTTAACTAATTTCGTAATTAATTTACCAGTGCTTAATTAAAACCAGGACATGTTCTGGTTTTCTCCAGAACACCCTTAATCAAGGGATCCCTTCACAACTGGTGACACCTGGTGATATTTTGAGACAAAGTTTATATGAATTTGCCTGTTGTTCTTGACTTCTCAATTGGTGTTCTCATCATTAATGCCTACATCTGTGTCACTGGCTGTTTCTCAGGCTGCTCGTACAACAATGAGGCTTATTTATCAAAGATAAACTTCCCCCACCACAGGTTGATTTACATGAACATTGTTTTCCATGCTCATAAAATTCTCCAAAGTGTTCTTTCTCTGACCATATACAGGCTTTTTCATGGTACTTCCAATACTCTCCAATCGCAGAGTGTCACTCTCATTTCTAGAGATTAATTAAATAATTATGTAATTAATTTACCTGTGCTTAATTAACCCCAGGAAATGCTCCGGTTTTCTCCAGAAAAGGGTTGGTTTCACATTACTTGCCACAACAGCTGACACCTGGTGATATTTTGAGACAAAGTGAATATGAATTTTCCTGTTGTCTTTGTTTTCTCAATCAGTGTTCTTATCATTAGTGCCTACAGCTGTGTCACTGGCTGTTTCTCAGGCCACTTATACCACCATGAGGCCTATTTCTCAAGAAAAACGTCCCTCACCACAGCTCAACTTTCATGAACATTGTCTTTCATGCTCATACAATTCTCCAGAGTGTTCCTCCTCTGACCATATATAGGTTTTTTCATAGAGTTTACAACACTCTCTAATCTCTGAGTTTCATTCTCAGTTCTACAGATTAATTTAATAATTACATAATTAAATTACTTGTGCTTAATTAATACCATTAAACATTCTGATTTCTCCAGAACACTATTAATTTTGCGTTACTTACCAACGTTAATTCTGGTTACATTAGTTCTTTAGGCACTAATGATAAGCGCGCTCATTGAGAAACCAAGGATAACAGACAATTTCATATTCACTTTGGCTCAAAATATAACCAGATGTCAGCTGGTGTGGCAAGTAAACCATAACTAATGGTGTTCTGGAGAAAAGAGGAACATTTCCCAGTGCTAATTAAGTGCACGTAAATTAATCGCGTAATTAGTTAATCAATCTTTAGAAATGAGAGTGAACTCAGAGATTGGAGAGTGTAGGAAGTACCAAGAAAAAATCTGTATAGGGTCAGAGAAGGCACACTCTGGTGAACTCTATGAGCATGGAAGACAATGCTCATGAAAGTGGAGCTATGGTGAGGGATGTTTTCCTTGAGAAATAAGCCTCGTGGTAGTACGAGAGGCCTGAGAAACAGCCAGTGATACAGCTGTATGCACTAATGATAAGAACACCTATTGAGAAACCAAGGAAAACAGGCAAATTCACATTCACTTTGCCTCAAAATATCACCAGATGTCACTGGTGCGGCAAGTAACCCATAATTAATGGTATTCTGGAGAAAACCAGAACATTTCCTCGTGTTCCCTAAGGACAGGTATAGTAATAAGGTAATTAGTTAATTAATCTCTAGAACTGAGAGTGATCCCGAGAGATTGGAGTTTGTTGGAAGTACCATGAAAAGCCTGTATATGGTCAGAGAAGGAACACTCTGGTGAACTCTATGAGCATGGAAGACAATGTTCATGAATATGAAGCTGTGGTGAGGGATGTTTTTCTGTGAGAAATAAGTCTCATGGTAGTATGAGAGGTCTGAGAAACAGCCAGCGACACAGCTGTAGGAATTAATGATAGGAACACCTATTGAGAAACCAAGAAGAACTATGAAATTTGTATTCACTTTGTCTCAAAATAGCACCAGGTGTCACCTGGTGTGGCAAGTAACCTGTAATTAACAGTGATCTGGAGAAAACTGGAATGTTCCCTGGTGTTAATTAATCACAGGTAAATTAATTATGTAATTAGGTAATTAATCTCTAGAACTGAGAATGAAACTCAGAGATTGGAGAGTGTAGGAAGACCATGAAAAAGCCTGTATATGGTCAGAGAAGGGACACTGGTGAACTCTATGGACATCGAAGACAATGTTCATGAATATGCAGCTGAGGTGAGGGATGTTTTTCTGTGAGAAGTAAGCCTCATGGTGGTTGGAGCAGCCAGAGAAACAGTCAGCCACAGAGCTGTAGGCACTAATGAAAAGAACGCTGATTGAGAAACCAAGAACAACCGGCAAATTTGTATTTACCTTGTCACAAAATATCTCCAGGTGTCACCTGCTATGGCATGTAACCCGTAATTAATGGTGTCCTGGGGAAATCCATAGTTTTCTGATGTTAATTAAGCACACGTAAATTAATTACATAATTATTTAATGAAACTCTAGAAATGAGAGTGAAAATCAGAGATTGGAGAGTGTGGAAAGTATCATGAAAAAGCATGCATATGGTTAGAGAAGGAACACTCTGGTGAACTGTATGATTGTGGAAGACAGTGTTCATAAAAGTGGAGCTGTGGTGAGGGATGTTTTTCTTTGAGAAATAAGGCTGCTGGTGGTCAGAGCGGCCTGATAATCAGCCAGTGAACACAGCTGTAGGCAATAATTATAAGAACCTGATTACGAAACCAAGGACAACAGGCAAATTTGTATTCACTTTCTCTCAAAATATCACCAGGTGTCAGCTGGTGTAGCAAGTAACCTGTAATTAACAGTGTTCTGGGAAAACCAGAATGTTTCCTGGTGTTCATTAAGCACAGTTAAATTAATTATGTAATTAGGTAAATAATCTCTAGAACAGAGAGTAAAACTCAGAGATTGGAGAGTGTAGGAATTACCATAAACTAGCCTGTATATGCTCAGAGAAGGAACACTCTGGTGAACTGTATGAGTGTGGAAGACAATGTTCATGAAAATGGAGCTGTTGTTAGAGGTTATTTTGTTTAAGAAATAAGTCTTACGGTGGTATGAGTGGCATTCGAGACAGTCAGCGACAGTGCTGAAGGTATTAATGATAAGAATGCTGATTGAGAAAACAAGGACAACAGGCAAATTCCTATGCACTTTTACTCAAAATATCACCAAGTGTCAGCTGGTGTGGCAAGTTACCCTTAATTAATGGTGTTCAGGAGAAAACCGGAATGTTTGCTGGTGTCAATTATGCGCAGGTAAATTAATTACATAAATAGTTAATTAATCTCTAGAAATGAGAATGAAACTCAGAGATTGGAGAGTGTTGGAAGTACCATGAAAAAGCCTGTATATGGTCCAAGAAGGAACACTCTGGTTAACTGTATCAGCATGGAAGACCATGTTCATGAAAGTGGACCTGTGATGAGGGATGATTTTCTTTGATAAATAAGTCTCATGGTGGTATGAGTGGCCTGCAAGATAGCCAGTAACACAGGTGGAGGTAGTAATGATAAGATCGCTGTTTGAGAAAACAAGGACAACAGGCAAATTCACATTCACTTTGTCTCAAAATATCACAAGGTGTCAGCTGATGTGTCAAGTAACCGGTAATTAATGGTGTTCTGGAGAAAAGAGGAAAGTTTCCTGGTGTTAATTAAGGACAGGTAAATTAATTTCATAATTAGCTAATTGATCTCAGAAATGAGAGTGAAACTCATAGATTGGAGTGTGTTGGAAGTACAATGAAAAATCCTCAATATGGTCAGAGAACGAGCACTCTGTTGAACTGTATGAGTGTGGAAGACAACGTTCCTGAAAGAGGAGCTGTGCTGAGGATGGCTTTCTTTGAGAAATAAGTCTCATGGTGGTACGAGCAGTCTGAGAAACAGCCAGTAACACAGCTGTAGGCCCTATTGATAAGAATGCTGATTGAGAAAACAAGGAAAACAGGTAAATTCATATTCACTTTGTCTCAGAATATCACCAGGTTTCAGCTGGTTTGGCAATTAACCCTTAATTAATGGTGTTCTGGAGAAAATAGAAATGTTTCCTGGTGCTCATTAAGCGCAGGTAAATTAATTGCATATTTAGTTAACCAATCTCTAGAAATGAGAGTGAAACTAAGAGATTGGAGAGTGTAGGAAGTACCATGAAAAAGCCTGCATATGGCGAGAGAAGGAACACTCTGGTAAACAGTATGAGCAAGCAAGAAAATGGAAATGGAGCTGTGGTGAGGTATGTTTTTCTTTGAGAAATAAATCTCATGGTGGTACGAGCGGCCTGAGAAACTACCAGGGACAGAGCTGTGCGCACTAATGATAAGAACGCCAATTGAGAAAAGAAGGACAGCAGCCAAATTCATATTGACTTTGTCTCAAAATATCACCAGGTGTCAGATCATTTGGCAAGCAAACCATAAGTAACAGTGTTCTAGAGAAAACCGGATCGTTTCTTGGTGTTAACTAAGCACAGGTAAATAAATATCTTAATTTTTTAATTAATCTCTTGAAATGAGAGTGAAACTCAGAAATTGGAGAGTGTTGGAAGCAGCTTGAAAAAGCCTGTATATGGTCAGAGAAGGAACACTCTGTGAACTTTATTAGCGTGGAAGACATTGTTCATGAAAGTTGAGCTGTGGTGAGGGATATTTTCCTTTGAGACATAAGCCTCTTGGTGGTACAAGCCAACTGAGAAACAGACAGAGACACAGCTGTATGCGCTAATGATAAGAAATCTGATTGAGAAAACAAGGACAACAGGCAAATTCTCAATCACGTTTTCTCAAAATATCACCAGGTTAAAGCTGCTGTGGCAAGTAACTGGTAATTTACAGTATTCTGGCGAAAACAGGAACATTTCCTGGTGTTCATTAAAGACCGGTAAATTAATTAAATAATTAGTTACTAATCTCTAGAAATGATAGTGAAACTCAGAGATTGGAGGGTGTTGAAATTACCACAAAAAAGCCCATGTATGGTAAAAGAAGGAACACCCTGGTGAACTGTATGTGCCCGAAGACAATGTTCATGAAAGAGGTGCAGTGGTGAGGGATGCTTTTTAAAGAAATAACCCTCATAGTGGTACAAACGATTGGGAAACAGCCAGTTACACAGCTATAGGCACTAATGATAAGAGTGCTGATTGAGAAAACATGGACAACAGGCAAATTCATATTCACTTTGTCTCAAAATGTCACCAGGTGTCAGCTGGTGTGGCAAGTAACCCGCAATTATTGGTATTATGGAGAAACCTGGAACTATTCCTGGTGTTAATTAAGCACAGGCAAATTAATTACATAATTAGTTAACTTAACCTCTAGAACTGAGAATGAAACTCAGAGATTGGAGTGTTGGAAGTAACATGAAAAAGCCTCCATTTTGTCAGAGAAAGAACAATCTGGTGAACTGTATGAGTGTGGAAGCCAATGTTCGTTAAGATGGAGCTGTGGTGAGGGATGTTTTTCTTTGAGAAATAAGCCTCATGGTGATCCAAGAGGCCTGAGAAACAGCCAGTGACATATCTGTAGGCACTAATGATAATAAAGCTGATTGAGAAAACAAGGACAACAGGAAAATTTGTATTCACTTTGTCACAAAATATCACAAGGTGTCAGTTGATGTAGGAAGTAACCCATGATTATCAGTGTTCTGGTGAAAACCGGAATGTTTCCATGTGTTAATTAAGAACAGGTAAATTAGTTACATAATTGGTTAATTAATCTCTAGAAATGAGATTGAAACCCAGAGATTGGAGAGTGTTGGAAGTACCATGAAAAAGCCTCTATATGGTGAGAGAAGGAACACCATGGTGAACCGTATGAGCCTTAAGACAATGTTAATGAAAGAGGTGCAGTGGTGAGGGATGATTTTATTTGAGAAATAAGCCTCATGGTGGTAGGAGCGGCATGAAAAACAGCCAGCTACACTGCTGTAGGCACTAATGATAAGAATGCTGACTGAGAAAACATGGACAACAGGAAAATTCTTATTCACTTTGTCTCAAAGTATCACCAGGTGTGAGCTGTTGTGTCAAGTAACCCGTAATTAATGGTGTTATGGAAAATCCCGGAATGTTTCTTGATGTTAATTAAGCACAGGCAAATTAATAATGTAATTAGTTAATTTACCTCTAGAACTGAGAATAAAACTCAGAGATTGGAAAATGTTGGAAGTAACATGAAAAAGTCTGTATTTTGTCAGAGAAAGAACCATCTGGTGAACTGAGAGTGTGGAAGACAATGTTCATGAAAACGGATTTGTGGTGAGGAATGATTTTCTGTGAGAAATAATCCTCATGATGGTACAAGTGGCCTGAGAAACATGAATTGACACAGATGTAGGCACTAATGATACCAACGCTGATTGAGAAAACAAGGACAATAGGAAAATTCATATTCACGTTGCCTCAAAATATAACTAGGTGTCATCTGGTGTGACAAGTAACCCGTAATTAATAGTTTTCTGGAGAAAACCGGAACGTGCCCTGGTGTTAATTAAGCAAAGGGAAACTAATTATATAATTAGTTGATTAATCTCTAAAATGAGAGCGAAACTCAGAGATTGGAGATTGTTGGAAGTAACATGAATAAGCTTGTATATGGTCAAAGAACGAACACTCTGGTGAACTGTATGAGTTTGGATGTCAATGTTCATTAAAGTGGAGCTGTGTTGAGGGATGTTTTTCTTTGAAAAATAAGCCTCATTGTTGTATGAGCAGCCTGAGAAACAGCCAGTGACACAGCTGTGGGCACTAATGATAATAAAGCTGATTGAGAAAACAAGGACAACAGGCCAATTCGTATTCACTTTGTCTGAAAATATCAAAGGTTTCAACCGGTGTGGCAAATAACCCGTAATTAATGATGTTCTGGGGAAACCCAGAACGATTTCTGGTGTTAATTAAGCACAGGTAAATTGATTATGTAATTAGTTAATTAATCTCTAGAAATGAGAGTTAAACTCAGAGATTGGAGATGTGTGAAGTATCATGAAAATGCCTGTATATGGTCAGAGAAGGAACACTCTTGTGAACTGTATGAGCCCAGAAAACAATGTTCATGAAAATGGAGGTGTGGTGAGGGTTGTTTTCTTTGAGAAATAACCCTCATGGTGGATTAGAGTGCCCTGAGAAAGAGCCAGTGACACTGCTGTAGGCACTAATGATAAGAATGCTGGTTGAGAAAACAAGGACAACAGGCAAACTCTTATTCACTTTGTCTCAAAATATCACCAGGTATCAGCTGGTGTGGCAAGTAACTCATTATTAACAATGTTCTGGAGAAAACGGAATGTTTCCTGCTGTTAATTAAGCACAGGCAAATTAATTGTATAATTAGTAAGCTAATCTCTAGAAAAGAGAGTGAAACTCAGAGATTGAAGTGTGTTGTAAGTCATGAAAAAGCCATATATGGTCATAGAAGGAACACTCTGTTGAACTCTATGAGGGTGGAAGGCAATGTTCATGAAATGGAGCTGTGATGAGTGATGATTTTCTTTGAGAAATAAGCCTCATGGTGGTATGAACAGACTGAAAAACAGCCAGCGACACTGCTATAGGCACTAATGATATGAATGCTACTTGAGAAAACAAGGACAACAGACAGATTCGAATTCACTTTGTCTCAAAATATCACTAGGTATCAACTGTTGTGGTAAGTAACCCATCATTAACTGTGTTCTGGAAAAACCAGAATGTTTCTTGGTGTTAATTAACCACTGGTATTTTGATTATGTAATTAGTTAATTAATCTCTAGCAATGAGGGTGAAACTCAGAGACTGGAAAGTGAAGTAACATGAAAAATCCTGTATATGGTAAGAGAAGGAACACCCTGGTGAACTGTATGAGCATGGAAGACAATGTTCATGAAAGAGTCGCTGTGGTGTTAGATGATTTTTTTTTGAGAAATAACCCTCATAGTGGTATGAGTGACCAGAGAAATAGCAGCGACACAACTGTAGGCTCTAATGAAAGGAATGCTGATTGAGAAACCAAGGACAACAGGCAAATTCTTATTCACTTTGTCACAACATATCACCAGGTGTCCGTTGGTGTGGCAAGTAACCCATAATTAATGGTGTCATGTAGAAAAATGGAACATTTCTAGGTGTTAATTATGCACAGGTACATCAATATATAACTAGTTAATTAATCTCTAGAAATGAGAGTGAAACTCAGATTGGAGAGTGTTGGAAGCACTATGAAAAAACCTTTATTTGCTCGGAGAAGGAACACTCTGGTGAACAATATGAGCATGGAAGACAATGTTCATGATAATGGAGCTGTGGAGATTTTCTTTGAGAAATCAACCTCATGGTGGAATGAGCAGCCTGATAAGCAGCCAGCAACACAGCGGTAGGCACTAATGATAAGAATGCTAATTGAGAAAACAAGGACGGCAGACAAATTCGTATTCACTTTGTCTCAAAATATCAAAGGTTTCACCTGGCGTGGCAAGTAACCCATAATTAACTGTGTTCTGGAGTTTCCTGGTGTTAGTTAAGCACAGATAAATTGATTACGTAATTAGTTAATTAATCTTTAGAAATGAGAATGAAACTCAGAGATTGGAGACTGTTGGAAGTACCATGAAAATACCTGTATATGGTCAGAGAAGGAACATTCTCATGAATTATATTAGTGTGGGCGACAGTGTTCATGAAATGGAGCTGTGGTGAGGGTCCATTTTCTTTGAGAAATAACCCTCATGGTGGATTACAGCAGCCTGAGAAACAGCCATCGATGAAGCTGTAGGTATTAATGATAAGAAGGCTGATTGAGAATACAAGGCAATTTCGTATTCACTTTGCCTCAAAATATCACCAGGTATCAGTTGGTGTGGCAAGTAACTCATCAGTAATGGTGTTCTGGAGAAAACCAGAAGGTTTCCTGGTGTGAATTAAGCACAGGTAAATTAATTACATAATAAGTTAATTAATCTCTAGAAATGAGAGTGAAAATCAGAGATTGGAAAGTGTTTTGCAAGTAGCATGAAAATGCCTGTATATGGTCAGAGAATGAACACTTTCATGAATTGTATGAGCAATGAATACAATGTTCAGGCAAATTTTTATTCATTTTGTCTCAATATATTACCAGGTATCAGCTGGTGTGGCAAATACCTCGTAAGTAATAGTGTTCTGGAAAATATCAGAATGTTCCCTGGCGTTAATTAAACACAGTTAAAATAATTATGTAATTTGTTAATTGATCTCTAGAAATGAGATTGAAACTCAGAGATTGAAGTTTATTGGAAGTACCATGAAAAAACCTGTATATGGTCACCATAAGCCTCATGGTGTTACAAGTGGCCTGAGAATCAACCAGCGAAACAACTGTAGGCACTAATGATATGAATACTGATTCAGAAAACAAGGACCACAGGCAAATTCCTATTCACTTTGTCTCAAAATATCACCAGGTGTCAGCTGGTGTGGCAAGAAGCACGAAATTGATGGTGTTCTGGAATAAACCGGAATGTTTCCTGGTGTTAATTAAGCAGAGGTAAATTAATTATGCAATTAGTTACTTAGTCTCTAGAAATGAGAGTGAACCTCAGCGATTAGAGAGAGTTGGAAGTACCATAAAAGCCTGTATATTGTCAGAGAAAGAACACTCTGGTGAATTATATGAAAATGAAAGACAATGTTCATTAAAATGAAGCTGTGGTGAGGGAAGATTTTCTTTGAGAAATAAGCCTCATGGTGGTCCGAGGGACTTGAGAAACATCCAGCGACACAGCTATAGGAAATAATTATAAGAATGCTGATTGAGAAAACAAAGACAACAGGAAAATTCCTATTTACTTTGTCTCAAAATATCGCCAGATGTCAGCTTGTGTGTCAAGTATTGCGAAATTGATGGTGTTCTGGAGAAAGCAGGAATGTTTACTGGTTTTATTAAGCAAAGGTAAATTAATTACATCATTAGTTACTTAATCTCTAGAAATGAGAGTGAAACTCAGCGATTGGAGAGAGTTGGAAGAACCATCAAAAAGCCTATAAATGGTTAGAGAAGGAACACTGTGGTGAATGGTATGAGATTGAAAGACAGTGTTCATTAACATGAAGTGTGGTGAGGGAAGTTTTTCTTTGAGAAATAAGCTTCATGGTGGTCTGAGAGGCCTGAGAAATAGTAAGTGACACAGCTGTAGGTAGTAGTGATAAGAACGATGATTGAGAAAACAAGGACAACAGGCAAATTCCTCTTCACTTTGCCTGATAATATTGCCAGGTGTCAGCTGGTGTGGCAAGTAACCATAAATTGACGGTGTTCTGGAGAAAACAGGAATGTTTACTGGTTTTAAGAAAGCAGAGGTAAATTAAGTATGTTATTAGTTACTTAATCTCTAGAAATGAGAGTGAAACATAGAGATTAGAGATTGTTGGAAATATCATGAGAAAACCTGTATATGGTCAGAGAAGGAACACTGTGGTGAACTGTATGAGATTGAAAGACAATGTAAATTGAAATGAAGCTTTGGTGAGGGAAGTTTTCTTTGAGAATTAAGACTCATGGTCGTCCGAGGGGCCTGAGAAACAGCCAGCAACACAGGTGTAGGCACCAATGATAAGAATGCTGATAGAGAAAACAAGGACAAGAGGCAAATTCCTATTTACTTTGTCTAAAATATCACCAGATGTCAATGCTGTGGCAAGTAACCTGTAATTAAGGGGGGTTCTGGAAAAAAACAGAATTTTCCCTGGTGTTTATAAAGCACAGATAAATTAATTATGAAATTAGTTAATTAATCTCTAGAAATGATTGTGAAACTCAGAGGTTGGATAGTGTGGGAAGTACCATGAAAAGCCTGTATATGGTCAGAGATGGAACACTCTGGTTAACTGTATGAGTGTGGAAGACAAGGTTCATCAAAGTAGAGCTGTGGTGAGGATAATTTTTCTTTGAAATATAAGCCTCATGGTGTTACGAGCAGCTTGAGATTCAGCCAGCGACACAGTTGTATGCCCTAATGATATGAATGCTGATTGAGAAAACAAGGACCAGAGGCAAATTGGTAATCACTTTGTCTCAAAATATCACCAGGTGTCAGCTGGTGTGGTAAATAGCACTAAATTGATGGTGTTCTGGAATAAACCAGAAATAAACCAGAACATTTCCTGGAGTTAATTAAGCACAGGTGAATTAATTACATAATTAATTAATTAATTACATAATTAGTTACTTAATCTCTTGAAATGAGAGTGAACCTCAGGGAGTCGGGAGAGTTGGAAGTACCATTAAAAGTCTGTATATTGTCAGAGAAAGAACACAGTGGTGAACTTTATGAGAGTGAAAGACAATGTTCACTAAAATGGAGCTCTGTTGAAGGAAGTTTTTCTTTGAGAAATAAGCCTCATGGTGGTCCAAGGGGCCTGAGAAACAGCCAGCGACACAGCTATGGGCACCAATGATAAGAGCACTGATTGAGAAAAGAAGGACAAGAGGCAAATTCCTATTCACTTTTTCTCAACATATCACCAGGTGCCAGTTGGTGTGACAAGTAACCCGAAATTGATGGTTTCTGGGGAAAATCAGAATGTTTACTATTGTAAATTAAGCACAGGTAAATTAATTACGTAATTAGGTACTTAATCTCTAGAAATGAGAATGAAACTCAGAGATTGGAGAGTGTAGGGAGTACCATGAAAAAGCCTGCATATAGTCAGAGAAGGAACACTGTGGTGAACTGTATAAAAGAGAAAGACAATGTTCATTAAAATGAAGCTGTGGTTAGGGAAGTTTTTCTTTGAGATATAAGCCTCAAGGTGGTCTGAGGGGCCTGAGAAATTGCCAACGACATAGCTGTAGGCAATGATGATAAGAAAACTTTTTGAGAAAGGAAGGACAACAGGCAAATTCCTATTCATTTTGTCTCAAAATATCACCAGGTGTCAGCTGGTGTAGCAAGTAACCCGAACTTGACGGTGTTCTGGAGAAAACTGAAACATTTCGTAGTGCTCACTAACCACAGGTAAATTAGTTAAGTAACTAACTACTTAATCTCTAGAAATGAGAGTGAAACTCAGATTGGAGAAAGTTGCAAGTACCATGAGAAATCCTGTATATGGTCACAGAAGGAACACTCTGGTTAACTGTATGAGTGTGGAAGACAAAGTTCTTGAAAGTAGACTCGTGGTGAGGCATGATTTTCTTTGAGATATAAGCCTCACGGTGGTCCGAGTGGCCTCAGAAAGAGAGTGACACAGCTGTAGGCAATAAATGAGAAGAATGCTGATTGAAAAAACAAATACAGCAGGAAAATTCCTGTTCACTTTGTCTCAAAATATCACCAGGTGTCAGTTGTTGTGGCAAGTACCCTGAAATTGATGGTGTTCTGGAGAAAACCGGAATGTTTACTGGTGTGAATTAAGCACAGCTTATATAATTAGGTCATTAGTTAATTAATCTCTAGAAATGAGAGTGAAACTCAGAAATTGGAGAATGTGGGAAGTACCATGAGAAAACCTTCATATGGTCAGCAAAGTAACACTCTGGTTAACTGTATGAGTCTGGAAGTCAAGGTTCATGAAAGTAGAACTGTGCTGAGGGATGATTATCTTCGAGAAATATGCCTCATGGTGGTCTGAGGGGCTGGAGAAACAGCCAGCAACACTGCTGTAGGCAATAATGATAAGAATGCTCATTCAAGAAACAAGAAAAACCATCAAATTCCTATTCACTTTGTCTCAAAATATCACCAAGTGTCAGCTGGTGTGAATAGGAATTTGCCTGTTGTCCTTCTTTTCTCAATCAGCATTATCATTGTTGCCTACAGCTATGTTGTTGGCTCTTTCTCAGCCCCACTCCACTCCCACCCCACCCCCCACCCCCGCCGGACCACCATGAGGCTTATTTCTTAAAGATAATCATCCCTCATCACAGCCCTACTTTCATGAAACTTGATTTCCCGACTCATACAGTTAACCAGCGTGTTCCTTCTGGGACCATATACAGGCTTTCTCATGGTACTTTCCACACTCTCTAATCTCTGAGTTTCACTCTCTTTTCTAGAGATCAATTAACTAATTATGTATTTATTTTACCTGTGCTTAAATAACACCAGTAAACTTTCCAGTTTTCTCCAGAACTCTTGTCAGTTTTGGGTTACTTGCCACACCAGTTGATACCTTGTGGTATTTTGAGACAGTGAATAGGAATTTGCCTGTTTTCCTTCTTTTCTCAATCTGCATTCCTATCATTAGTGTCTATAGCAATGTTGCTGGGTGTTTCTCAGGCCCCTCAGACCACCATGAGGCTTATTTCTCAAAGAAAATCTTTCCTCACCTCAGCTTCATTTTAATGAACATTTTTTTCACTCATACAGTTCACCACAGTGTTCCTTTTCTGATCATATACAGGCTTTTGCATGGCACTTCCAACTCTCTGTTATCTCTGAGTTTCACTCTCATTTCTAGGGATTATGTAACTAATTACATAAATAATTTACCTGCACTTAATTAACACCAGTAAATGTTTAGGTTTTATCCAGAACACTGTCAGTTTTGGGTTATTTGTCACACCAACTATACCTGGTGATATTTTGAGACAAAGTCAATAGTAATTTGCCTGTTGTCCTTCTTTTCTCAATCAGCGTTCTTATCATTATTGCCTGCAGCTATGTCGCTGGCTGTTTCTCAGCCTCCCCCCCCCCCCCACCACCATGAGGCTTATTTCTCAAAGAAAATCATCACTAACCACAGCTCTACTTTCATGAACCTTGTCTTACACACTCATACAGTTAATCAGAATGTTCCTTCTCTGAACAAATACAAACTTTTTCATGGTACTTCCCACACTCTGCTTTCTCTGAGTTTCACTCTCATTTCTATAGACTAAGTAACTAATTGTGTAATTAATTTACCTGTGCTCAATTAACAAAAGTAAATCTTTCTGGTTCCTCCAGAACACGGTCAGTATCAGGTCACTTGCCATACCAGCTGATACTTGGTGATATTTTGAGATAAAGAAAATAGGAATTTGCTTGTTGTCCTTCTTTTCTGAATCAGCATTCTTATCATTATTGCCTAAAGCTGTGTTGTTGGCTGTCACTTAGGGACCCTGCGACCACCATGAGAATTATTTCTCAAAGAAAAACTTCCCTCAGCACAGCTTCATTTTAGTGAACATTTTATTTCACTCTCATAGAGTTCACCGCAGTGTTCCTTCTCTGACCATATGCAGGATTTTTCATGGTATTTCCAACTCTCTCCAATCTCTGAGTTTCACTCTCATTTCTAGAGATTAGGCAAATAATTATGTAATTAATTTACCTGCGCTTAATTAACACGAGAAAACATTCCGCTTTTCTCCAGAACACCATCATTTTCATGTCACTTACCACAGCAGCTGATACCTGGTGATATTTTGAGAGAAAGTGAATACGAATTTGGCTGTGGTCCTTGTTTTCTGAATCAGCGTTCTCGTCATTAGGGCATACACCTGTGTCGCTGCCTGTGTCTGAGGCTACTTGAACCACCACGAGGCTGATTTCTCAAAGAAAAACTTCCCTCACCACAGCTTCATGAACATTGTCTTTCTCTCTCATACAATTCACCATGGTGTTCCTTCTGTGACCATATACATGCTTTTTCATGATACTTTCAACCCTCTTCTTTCTCTGAGTTTCACTCTCATTTCTAGAGATTAAGTAACTAATTATGTAACTTATTTAACTGTGATTAATTAACATAAGGGATCATTCCAGTTTTCTCCAGAACACAGCCAATTTTGTGCTACTTACCACACCAGCTGATACCAGGTGATATTTTGAGAAAAAGTGAATAGGGATTTGCCTGTGGTCCTTGTTTTCAGAATCAATGTTCTTATCAATAGGGCATACACCTGTGCCACTGGCTGTTTCTCAGGCTGCCCATACCAACATAAGGCTTATTTCTGAAAGAAAATCATCCCTCACCACAGCTCTACTTCCATGAACCTTGTCTTCCACACTCATACAGTTAATCAGAATGCTCCTTCTCTGACCATATGCAGGCTTTCTCATGGTTCTTCCCACACTCTCCAATCTCTGAATTTCACTCCTTTTAATAGAGACTTAGTAACTAATTACTTAATTAATTTACCTGAGCTTAATTAACACCAGGAAACGTTCCGGGTTTCTTCAGAACACTGCAATTTCAGGTTACTTGCCACACCACCTGATACCTGTTGATATTTTGAGACAAAGTGAATTGGAATTTACCTGTTGCCCTTCTTTTCTCAATCAGCGTTTTTTTCATTATTGCCTACAGCTGTGTCCCTGGCTGTTTCTCAGGCCACTCGAACCACCATAAGGTTTATTTCTCAAAGAAAAACATCCCTCACCACAGTTCCATTTTAATGAACATTGTCTTTCTCTCTCATACAGTTCACCACAGTGTTCCTTCTCTGACCATACACAGGCTTTTTCATTGTACGTTCAACTCTCTCCAATCTCTGAATTTCACTCTCATTCTAGAGATTAAGTAAATAATTATGTAATTAATTTACCTGTATTTAATTAACACAAGGAAATGTTCTGGTTTTCTCCAGAACACTATTAATTACGGATTATTGCCACACCCCCTAACACCTGGTGATATTTTGAGACAAAGTGAATATGAATTTGTCAGTGGTCCTTCTTTTCAGACCCAGTGTTCTTATCATCAGGGTGCACAGCTATGTTGCTTGCTGTTTTTTCGGGTCACTTTTACCACCATGAGGCTTATTTCAAAAAGAAAATCATCCCTCACCAGCTCTACATTGATGATCCTTGTCTTCCACGCTCATATAGTTAACCAGTGTGTTCCTTTTCTGACCATATACCGACTTTCCCATGGTACCTCCAACATTATCCAATGTTTGAGTTTCACTCTCATTTCTAGAGATTAAGTAAATAATTACGTAATTAATTTACCTGGCTTAATTAACACCAGGAAACATTCCTATTTTTTCAAGAACACCATTTATTATGGGTTATAAGACAAACCAGCTGACACCTGGTGATATTTTGAGACAAAGTGAATAGGAATTTGCCTATTTTTCTCAATCAGCATTATTATCATTATTGCATACAGCTGTGTGGCTGGCTGCTTCTCAAGGTGCTCAAACCACCATGAGGGTTATTTCTCAAAGAAAATGAACCCTCACCACAGCTCTACTTTCATGAACCTTGTCTCATATAGTCAACCAGAGTGTTCCTTCTCTGACCATATACAGGCTTTTTCATGGTACTTCCCACATGCTCCAATCTCTGTGTTTCACTCTCATTTCTAGAGATTAAGTAACTGATTACATAATTAATTTACCTGTGCTGAATTGACACCAGTAATCATTCCAGGTTTCTCCAGAATACAGTCAATTTCAGGTTACTTGCTACACCAGCTGATACCTGGTGATATTTCGAGACAAAGTGAATAAGAATTTGCCTGTTGTCCTTGTCCTTCTTTTCTCAATCAGCGTTCTTATCATTATTGTCTACAGCTGTGTCTCTGGTTGTTTCTCAGTCCACTCGAACCACCATGAGCCTTATTTCTCAAAGAAAAACGTCCCTCACCAAAGTCTCATTTTAATGAACATTGTCTTCACCTCATACAGTTCACCACAGTGTTTCTTCTCTCACCATACACAGGCTTTTCCATGGTACTTCCAACTCTCTCTAACCTCTGAGCTTCACTCTCATTTCTCGAGATTAAGTAACTAATTACATAATTAATTTACCTGCCCTTAATTAATGCCAGGAAACATTCTGTTTTCTCCATAACACCATCAATTTTGGATTAGTTGCCACACCAGCTGATACCTGGTGATATTTTGAGACAAAGAGCATACAAATTTGCCTGCTTTCCTGTTTTCTCAATCAGCGATCTTATCATTAATGCCTGCAGCTGTGTTCCTGGATATTTCTCCGGCTGCTTGTACCACCAGGAGCCTAATTTCTCAAAGAAAATCATCCCTCACCCCAACTCTACTTTCATGAACCTTGTCTTCCACACTCATACAGTTAACCAGAGTGTTCCTTCTCTGACCATATACAGGCTTTCTCATGGTACTTCCCACATTCTCCAATCTCTGAGTTTCACTCTCATTTCTTGAGATTAATTAACTAATTATGTAATTAATTTACCTGTGCTTAATTAACACCAGGAAAACATCCGGTTTTCTCCAGAACACAATTAATTATGGGTTATCTGCCACACGAGCTGATGCTTGGTGATATTTTGAGACAACATGAATTCGAATTTGCCTGTTGTGTTGTCCTTGTTTTCTCAATCAGTGCTCTTATCACTAATGCCCACAGTTTTGTTTCTGTCTGTTTTTCAGGCCCCTCAAACCACCGTGAGGCTTATTTCTCAAAGAAAAACTTCCCTCGCCACAGCTTCATTTTAATACACATTGTCTTTCATACTCATACAGTTCACCACAGTGTTGCTTCTCTGACCATATACAGGCTTTTTCATGGTACTTTTAACTCTCTCCAATCTCTGAGTTCCACTCATTTCTGATTATGTAATTAACTGATTACATAATTAATTTACCTGTTCTTAATTCATGCCAGGAATCATTCCGGTTTTCTCCAGAACACCGTCAATTTCGGGTTAGTTGCCACACCAGCTGATACTTGGTGAAGTTTTGAGATAAAGTGAATAGGAATTTTCATGTTGTCCTTGTTTTCTCAATCAGTGTTCTTATCATTAATGGCTGTAGCTGTTTCACTGGCTGTTTCTCCTGTCCCTCGTACCACCATGAGGCTTATTTCTCAATGAAAATCATCCCTCAACACAGCTCTGCTTTCATCAACCTTGTCTTCCACACTCATCCAGGTAACCAGAGTTTTCCTTCTCTGACAAAATCCAGGCTTTCTCATGGTACTTCCCATACTCTCCAATCTGAGTTTCATTCTCATTTCTAGAGATTAATTAACTAATTACATAATTAATTTACCTTTGCTTGATTAACACCAGTAAATATTCTGGCTTCCTCCAGAACACCTTTAATTAATGGTTACTCATCACACCCACTGACTCCTGGTGATATTTTGAGACAAAGTGAATTCTAATTTGCTTATTGCCCTTGTTTTCTCATTGTGTTATTATCATTAGTGCCTACAGCTGTGACGCTGGTTGTTTCTCTGGCCCCTCAGACCACCAATAGGCTTATTTTTCAAAGAAAAACTTCCCTCACCACAGCTTCATGTTAATGAACATTGTCTTTCTCTCTCATACATTTCAGCACAGTGTTCCTTCTCTGACCATATACAGGCTTTCTCATGGCCTTTCCCAAACACTTCAATCTCTGAGTTTCACTCTCATTTCTAGAGATCAAGTAACTAATTAAGTAATTAATTTACCTGTGCTTAATTATCACCAGGAAACTTTCCAGTTTTCTCCAGAACACCATCAATTTTGGTTTACTTGCCACACCAACTGACACGTGGTGATATTTTGAGACAAAGTGAATTCTAATTTGCCTGTTGTCCTTGTTTTCTCAATCACTGTTCTTATCCTTAATGCCTACAGCTGTGTTGCTAGCTGATTATCAGGCCCCTCATACCAATATGAGGCTTAATTCTCGAAGAAAAACATTTCTCACCACAGCTCTATTTTCATGAACATTTTTATCCACACTCATAGTTAACCAGAGTGATCCTTTCTGACCATATACAGACATTCTCATGGAACTTTCCCCACTCTCCAATCTCTGCATTTCACTCTCATTTCTAGAGATTAATTAACTAATTACATAATTAATTTACCTGTGCCTAAGTAACAGCAGGAAACGTTCCGGTTTTCTACAGGGCACCATTAATTATGGGTTACTTGCCACACCAACTGACACGTGGTGATATTTTGAGACAAAGTGAATTCTAATTTGCCTGTTGTCCTTGTTTTCTCATTCAGCATCCTTATCATTTTGCCTACAGCTTTGTCTCTGGCTATTTCTCAGACCCTTGGAACCATCATGAGGCTTATTTCTCAAAGAAAAACTTCCCTGACCACAGGTTATTTTATTGAATATTATCTTTCACACTCAGACAGTTCACCACAGTGTTCCTCCTCTGACCATATACAGGCTTTTTCATGGTACCTCCAATTATCTGCAATCTCTGAGTTTCACTTTCATTCCTAGAGATTATGTAACTAATTTCATAATTAATTTACCTGTGCTTAATTAACACCAGGAAACTTTCTGGTTTTCTCCAGATCATGGTCAATTATGGGTTACTTGCCACACCAGTTGACACCAGGTGATATTTTGAGACAAAGTGAATAGGAATTTGCCTGTTGTCCTTGTTTTCTCAACCAGCGTTATTATCATTATTGCCTATAGCTGTGTCACTGGCTGTTTCTCAGGCCCCTCATACCACCATGAGGCTTATTTTTCAAAGATAATCATCCCTCACCACAGCTCTACTTTCCTCAAACTGGTCTTATGACTCATACATTTAACCAGGGTGTTTCTTTTCTGACCATACACAGGCTTTTTCATGATACTTCCCACAGTCTCCAATCTCTGAGTTTCACTGTCATTTCTAGAGATGAATTAACTTGTTACATAATTATTTAACCTGTGCTTAATTAACACCAGTAAATGTTCCGGTTTTGTCCAGAACACTGTCAATTACGGTTCACTTGCCACACCAGCTGATACATGGTGATATTTTGAGACAAAGTGAATAGGAATTTGCCTTTTATCCTTGTTTTTTCAATCAGTTTCTTATCATTAGTGCCTACAGTTGTGTCACTGGGTGATTTGAGACCCCTCAGACCATCATGAGACTTACTTCTCCAAGAAAATGTTCCCTCACCACAACTTCATTTTAATGAACATTGTGTAACACTCATACAGTTCACCACAGTGTTCCTTCCCTGACCATAGACCGTCTTCCTCATGGTACTTCCAACTCTCTCCAATCTCTGAGTTTCACTCTCATTTCTAGAAATTAAGTAACTAATTATGTATTTAATTCACCTGCGCTTATTTAATACCAGGAAACGTTTCGGTTTTCCCCAGAACACTGTCAATTTCAGGTTACTTGCCATACCACTTGATACCTGGTGATATTTTAAAACAATGTGAATAAGAATTTGAATGTGGTCCTAGTTTTCTGAATCAGCGTTCTGATCATTAGGGCATACAACTGTGTCGCTGGCTGTTTCTAGGCTGCTTGTACCACCATGAGGCTTATTTATGAAAGAAAATTATCCCTCACCATAGCTCTACTTTCATGAATGTTGTCTTCTACACTCATACAGTTAACCAGAGTTTTCCTTCTCTGACCATATACAGGCTTTCTCATGGCATTTCCCACATTCTCTAATCTCTAGTTTCACTCTCATTTCTAGGGATTAATTAACTAATTACTATATGTATATATATATCCCAGAAATTAAACCAGGCTGGTAGTCAAAGATGGAAACGTTCATTAATTATGTTTCTCAACCTACGACAGAACCTATTCGCTGGAAGAGTAGGTTTGATTATGGGTAAGACATTCATAACTTATTGACCACCTAAGACAGGCAAAGTCTTTGCTCATATATATAAATATTTATAAACCCAGATATTAAAGCAGGCTGGTAAAGACAGGTAAGTTCATTTATTAAGTTTGGCAACCTAAGACAGAACTTATTCATTAGGAGGAGAAGGTTTGATGATAGGTAAGACAATCATAAGTTAATGAAAACCTAAGGCAGGCACAATCTTGGCTCATATATATATATAAAATCCATTCCACCCCAGAAATTAAAGCAGGGTGTTAGTCAAAGACGGGCAAATTCATTAATTATGTTTGTCAATCTAAGATAGAATCTATTCGCATGGATGAGTAGGTTTGATGACAGGTAAGACATTCATAAGTTAATGACAATCTAAGACAGGCAAAACCTTCTGTCATATATATCCCAGAAATTAAAGCAGGCTGGTAGTCAAAGACAGGTAAGTTCATTAATTATGTTTGTCAACCTAAGACAGAAACTATTTGTTGGAGGAGTAGGTTTGATGATGGGAAAGGCATTCATAACTTAATGACAATCTAAATCAGGCAAAGTCTTTGCCCATATTTTTAAAAAAAACATTCCATCCCAGAAATTAAAGCACGTTGTTATTCAAATACAGGTAACTTCATTAATTATGTTTGCCAACCTAAGACAGCACCTATTCGCTTGGAGGGATAGGTTTGATGACAGGTAATAAGTTCATAAATTAACGACAACCTAAGACAGGCACAGTCTTTGCATATCTATATCTATATCTATATCTATCTATCTATCTATCTATCTATCTATCTATATATATATATATATATCTTCCAGCCCAGAAATTAAAGGAGGCTGGGAGACAAAGTTGGGTAAGTTTATGAATTATGTTTGTCAATCTTTGTCAACCTAAGACAGAACCTATTCGCTTGGACGAGTAGGTTTGATGACTGGTAAGGCTTTCATGAGTTAATGACAACCTAAGACAGGCACAGTATGTATATATGTGTATATATATATATATATATATCCCAGAGAATAAAGCAGGCTGGTAGTTAAAGACATGTAAGCTCATTAATTATATTTGTCAACCTAAGAGAACCTATTCGATTGGAGGAGTAGGTTTGATGATGGGAAACACATTCATAAGCAAATGGCAACCTAAGACAGGCACAGTCTTTATATATATATGTGTATATATATATATATATATATATATATATATATACCCAGAAATGAAAGCAGGCTGGTAGTCAAACATGGGTAAATTCATTAATTTTGTTTGTCAATCTAAGACAGAAACTATTCGCTTGAAGGAGTAGGACTGATGATGGGTAAGACATTCTTAAGTTAGTGACAACCTAAGACAGGCAGAGTCTATGTTCATATATATTAAAAAACCATTCCTACCCAGAAATGAAAGCAGGCTTTTAGTCAAAGATGGATAAGTTCATTAATTATGTTTGTCAAAGTAAACAGAGCCCATTCACTTGGAGGGGTAGTTTTGTTGAACTTTAAGACATTCATAAGTTAATGACAACCTAAGACAGGCACAGTTTTTACATATATATATATATATATATATATATATATATAAATCCTGAAATTAATGCAGGCTGGTAGTGAAAGCTGGTAAGCTTATTAATTATGCTTGTCCACCTAAGACAGAACCTATTCGCTTGGAGGAGTAGGTTTGATGACGGGTAAGACATTCATAAGTTAATAACAACCTAAGACAGGCACAGTCTTTGCTTATATACACACACAGATATATATATACATATATACATATATATATCCCAGAAATTAAAGCAGGCTGGTAGTCAAAGACCTGTATGTTCATTAATTATGTTTGTCAACTTAATACAGAATTTATTCACTTGGAGGAGTAGGTTTGCTGTCGTGTAAGACATTCATAAATTAATGATAACCTAGGACCGGCACAGTGTATATATATTTATATTTATATTTATATTTATAACACAGAAATTAAAACAGACTGGTAATGATAGATGGGTAAGCTCATTAATTATGTTTATCAACCTAAGACAGAATCTATTTGCTTGGAGGAGTAGGTTTGATGATGGGTAAGACATTCATAAGTTAATGACAACCAAAGAGAGGCACTGTCTTTGCTCATATATATTAAAACCATTCTTACTCAGAAATTAAAGCAAGCTGGTAATCAAAGGCGGATAAGTTCATTAATTATGTTCTTCAACCTAAGACAGAACCCATTTACTTGGAGGAGTAGGTTTAATGATTGGTAAGATATTCATAAGCAAATGGCAACCTAAGACAGGCACAGTCTTTGCTCATATATATATGTACAATTACATATATATATATCTAGAAATTAAAGCATGCTGGTAGTCAAAGATGGTTAAGTTCATTAATTATGTTTGTCAAACCAAGACAGAACCAATTCGCTTGCAGGAGTAGGTTTGTTGCTGGTAACACATTCATAAGTTAATGACAACCTAAAACAGGCACAGTACTTGCATATATATATATATATATATCCCAGAATTTAAAGCAGGCAGGTAGTGAAAGCCTTGAAATTTCATTAGTTATGTTTGTCAGCCTAAGACAGAAAATATTCACTTGGATGAGTACGTGTGATGACCTGTAAGACATTCATGAGCTAAGAACAACCTAAGACAGGCACAGTCTTTCCTCATGTGTGTATAAATATATATATATATATATATATATACACACACACACACACACACATATACGTATATTTATAAAAGCCCTAAATTAAAGCAGGCTGATACTCAAAGACGGGTAAGTTGATTAAGTATGTTTGTGAATCTATGGCAGAATGTATTCGCTTGGAGGAATAGGTTTGATGACGGATAAGACATTGAAAATTTAATGGCAACCTAATACAGGCACAGTCTTTGCATATATATATGCATATATATATCCAGATATTAAAACAGGCTGGTATTCATAGACGGTTAAGTTCATTAATTATATTTGTCAACCTATGACAGAACTTTTTCACTTGGAGGAGTAGGTTTGATTATGGGTAAGACATTTATAAGTTAATTACAACCAAAGACAGGCGGAGTCTTTGTGTGTGTGTGTGTGTGTGTGTGTGTATCCCAAAATTAAAGCAGTCGGGTAGTCAAAGACAGGTAAGCCCATTAATTATGTTTGTGAACCTAAGGCATAACCTATTCACTTGGAGGAATAGGTTTGATGACGTGTAAGACATTCATAAGTTAACAACAACCTAAGACAGGTACAGTCTTTGTGTATATATATGTGTGTATGTATATATATATATATATATTTATGTACAAAACCCCAGAAATTAAAGCAGGCTGGTAGTCAAACATGGGTAAATTCATTAATTATGTTTGTCAATCTAAGATAGAAACTATTCTATCTTACTAAACTAAACACTTGGAGGAGTAGGATTGATGATGGGTAAGACATTCTTAAGTTAACGACAACCTAAGACAGGCAGAGTCTATGCTCATATATATAAAAAATCATTCCTCCCCAGAAATTAAAGCAGGCTTTTAGTCAAAGATGGATAAGTTCATTATGTTTGTCAAAGTAAACAGAACCTATTCACTTGGAGGAGTAGGTTTGTTGAACTTTAAGACATTCATAAGTTAACGACAACCTAAGATAGGCACAGTTTTTGTTCATACACACACACACACACACACACACATATATATATATATTTATAAAACCCCAGAATTAAAGCAGGCTTGTAGTCAAAGATGGGTAAGTTCATTAATTATGTTTGTCACCCTAAGACAGTTACTATTCACTTGGATGTATCAGTTTGATGACGGGTAAGACATTCATAAGTTAAAGACAGGCACACTCATTGCATATATATATATATATACACACACACACACACACACACACACACACACACACACATATATATATAACCCAGGAATTAAAGGAGGGTTTTAGTCAAAGACGGGTAAGTTCATTAATTATGTTTGTCAACCTAACACAGAACCTATTCGCTTGGAGGAGTAGGTTTGATGACAGGTAAGACATTCATAAATTAATAACGACCTAGGAATGGCACAGTCTTTGCTCATATATATACACATATATACATATATGTATAAAGAAACCTAGAAATTAAAGCATGATGGTAGTCAAAAATGGATATGTTCATCAGTTATGTTTGTCAGACTAAGACAGAATCTATTCACTTGCAGGAGTAGGTTTGTGTGGGTAACACATTCATAAGTTAATGACAACCTAAGAATGGCACAGTCTTTGCTTATATATATATGTATATGTATATATACACACACACATATAACCCAGAAATGAAAGCAGGCAGGAAGTCAAAGCCTTGTTAGTTCATTAATTATGTTTGTCAGCCTAAGACGGAAAATACTCACTTGGATGAGTACGTTTGATGACCTGTAAGACATTCATGAGCTAAGAACAACCTAAGACAGGCACAGTCTTTGCTCATGTATATATATATATATATATATGTATACACACATATGTATATTTATAAAACCCATAAATTAAAGCAGGCTGATATATTTATGTATATATATATATCCCTGAAATTAATGCAGGCTGGTAGTCAAAGATGGCTAAGTGTATTAATTATATTTGTCAAAGTAAACAGAATCTATTCGCTTGGAGGAGTAGGTTTGTTGAACTTTAAGACATTCATAAGTTAATGAAAACCTAAGAAAGGCACAGTCATTGCTCATATATATATATATATATATATATTAAAAACCCTGAAATTAATGCAGGCTGGTAGTTAAAGATGGTTAAGGTCATTAATTATGTTTGACAACCTAAGACAGAACCTATTCACTTGGAGGAGTAGGTATGATGACGGGTAAGACATTCACAAGTTAACAACAACCTAAGACAGGGACAGTCTTTGCTCATATACACACACACAAATATATATATATATATATATATATATATATATATATATATATATCCCAGAAATTAAAGCAGACTGGTAGTCAGAGAGGTAAGTTCATTAATTATGTTTGTCAATCTAAGACAGCATCCATTCACTTGGAGGTGTGCGCTTGATGGCGGGTAAGACTTTCACACGTTAACGACACCTAAGAGAGGCACAGTCTATATATATATCCAGAAATTAAAGCAGGCTGGTGGTCAAAGATAGGTATGTTCATTAATTATGTTTGTCAACATAAGAAAGAACCTATTCGCTTGGAGGAGTAGGTTTGTTGTCGGGTAAGACATTCATAAGTTAATGACAACCTAGGATTGGCACAGTCTTTATATATATATATATATATATATATCACAGAAATTAAAGCAGGGTGGTAGTGAAAGATGGGTAAATTCATTAATTATATTTGTCAACCTAAGACAGAATCTATTCGCTTGGAGGAGTAGGTCTGTTGACAGGTTAGATATTCATAAGTTAATGACAAACGAAGAGAGGCACTGTCTTTGCTCAAATATATAAAACCATTCCTACCCAGAGATTAAAGAAAGTTCGTAGTCAAAGACGGGTAAGTTCATTAATTATGTTTTTCAATCTAAGAAACTTTTCACTTGGAAGAGTAGGTTTAATGATGGCTAAGATATACATAAGCAAATGGCAAACTAAGACAGGCACAGTCTTTGCTCATATATATACATACATATATACATGTGTGTATATATATATGAAACCTAGAAATTAAAGCATGCTGGTAGTCAAAGATGGATAACTTCATTAATTATGTTTGTCAAACTAAGACAGAAGTTATTCCCTTGCAGGAGTAAGTTTGTTGCGCATAAGACATTCAGAAATTAATGACAACCTAAAGCAAGCACAGTTTTGGCATATATATATATATTTATCCCAGAAATTATAGCAGGCAGGTAGTCAAAGCCTTGTATGTTCATTAGTTATGCTTATCAGCCTAAGACACAACCTATTCGGTTGGAGGAGTAGGTTTGATGATGGGTAAGATATTCATAAGTTAATGAAAACCTAAGACAGGCACAGTGACTCATACACACACAGACACACACACATGTATATATAAAACCCAGAAATTAAACTAGTCTGGTAGTCAAAGATGGGTAAGTTCATTAACTATCTTTGTCAATCTTGGACAGAACCCATTTGCTTGGAGGTGTAGGTCTGATGATGGGTAAGATATTCATAAGCTAATGACAACCTAAGACAGGCACATTCTTGGTGTGTGTGTGTATATATATATATATATATATATATATCCAGAAAATAAAGCAGGCAGGTAGTCAAAGATGGGTAAGTTCATTACTTATGTTTATCAACCTAAGAGAGAACCTATTTGTTTGGTGGAGTAGGTTTGATGATGGGTAAGACATCCATAACTTTATAAAAACCTAAGACAGGCACACTCTTTGTTCATGTATATAAAAAACTTCCACCCTACAAATGAAACAGGCTGGTCGTCAAAGAGGATAAGTTCATTAACTATGATTGTCAAACTAAGACAGAACCTATTCGCTTGGAGGAGTAGGTTTCATGTCAGGTAAGTCATTCATAAGTTAATGACAAACTAAGACAGGGAATATATATATATATATAACAGAAATTAAAGCAGGCTGGAATTCAAAGACGGGAAATTTCATTAAATATATGTGTCAATCTAAGACAGAACATATTTTCTTGGAGGAGTAGGTTTGATGATAGGTAAGACATTCCTAAGCTAATGACAACCTAATACAGGCACAGTCTTTATATATATATATATATATATATATACCAGAAATTAAAGTAGACTGGTAGTCAAAGATGGGTAAGTTCATTAATTTTGTTTGTCAACCTACGACAGAATATTTTCACTTGGAGGAATAGGTTTGATGACAGGTAAGACACACATAAGTTAATGACAAACTAAGGCAGGCACAGTCTTTATATACACACACATATACACATATATGCATATATATGTATATGTGTATATATACACACACACATATATCCCAGAAATTAAAACAGGCTGTTAGTTAAAGACAGGTAAGTTCATTAATTATGTTTGTCAACCTCAGACAGAACCTATTCACTTGGAGGGGTATGTTTGATGATGTGTGAGACATTCACAAGTTAACAGCAACCTAAGACTGGCACAGTCTTACCTCATATATGTATAAAGACAGAAATTAAAGCAGGTTGCTACTCAAAGACAGGTAAGTTCATTTATTATGTTTGTCAACCTAAAAAAGAACCTATTCGTTTGGAGGCGTAGGTTTGGTGATGGGTAAGCCATTCATAAGATAATGAGAACCTAAGACAGGCACAGTCTTTGTGTGTATGTATATACATACATACATACATACATATATAAAGCCAGAAATTAAAGCCAGCTGGTAGTCAAAGATGGGTATGTTCATTAATTATGTTTGTCAACCAAAACAGAACCTATTCGCTTAGAGGAGTAGATTGTTGTTGGGTAACACATTCATAAGTTAATGACAACCTAGGACTTGCACAGTCCTTATATATATATATGTATGTATGTATATAACACAGAAATTAAATCAGGCTGGTGGTGAAAGACGTGTAAGTTCATTAATTATGTTTGTCAATCTAAGACAGAATCTATTTGCTTGAAGGCGTAGGTTTGATGACAGGTAAGGCATTCATAATTTAATGACAACTGAAGAGAGGCACTATCTTTGTTCATATATATAAAAACCATTCCTACCCAGAAATTAAAGAAGCTGGTAGTCAAATATGGGTAAGTTTATTAACAATGTTTCTTAACCTAAGACGAACCTAATCACTTGGAGGAGTAGGTTTGATGACGGGTAAGACATTCATAAGTTAATGACAACCTAAGACAGGCACAGTCATATATATATATATATATATATATATATATATCCCAGTAATTAAAACCGGCTGGTAGTCAAATACAGGTAAGTTCATTAATTATGTTTGTCAATCCAAGACAGAACCCATTCTCTTGGAGGTGTAGGTTTGATGACGGGTAAGACTTTCTTAAGTTACCGACACCTAAGAGAGGCACAGTCTTTGCTTATATATATATATATGTGTGTGTGTGTGTGTGTGTGTGTGTGTGTGTAACACAAAAATTAAAGAAGGCTGATAGTGAAAGACGGGTAAGTCCATTAATTATGTGTGTCAACCTAAGACAGAATCTATTCTCTTGGAGGAATAGGTTTGATGATGGGTAACATTTTCATAAGTTAATGATAACTAAAGAGAGGCACTGTCTTTGCTTATATATATAAAAACCATTCCTACCCAGAAATTAAAGCATGCTAGTTGTCAAAGACAGGAAAGTTCACTACTTATGTTTGTCAATCTAAGACAGAACCTATTCTCTTGGAGGAGTCGGTTTGATGACAGGTAAGACATTCATAAGTTAATGACAACCTAAGACAGGATCTCTCTCTCTCTCTCTCTCTCTCTCTCTCTCTCTCTCTCTCTATATATATATATATATATATATATATATATATCCCAGAAATTAAAGCAGGTTGCTAATCAAAGACAGGTAAGTTCATTAATTATGTTTATTAATGTAAGACAGAATCTATTTGCTTGGAGGAGTAGGTTTGATGACCTGTAAGACTTTCAAAAGTTAATAACAACCTAAAACAGGCACACTCTTTGCTCATGTTTGTGTATATATATATATATATATATATATACATATATATATCCCAGAAATTAAAGCAAGCTGGTAGTCAAAGATGGGTAAGTTCATTAATTTTGTTTTTCAAAGTAAGACAGAACCTATTCAAAAGTTAAGACAGGTAAGACATTCAAAAGTTAATGACAACCTAAGACAGGCACAGTTGTTGCTCATAAATATATATCCAGAAATTAAAGTAGCCTGGTAGTCAAAGACAGGTAGTTATGTTTGTCAATTTAAGAGAGAACCTATTCACTTGGAGGAATAGGTTTGATGACGGGTAAGACATTCATGAGTTAATGACAACCTAAGACAGGCTCAGTTTTTGCTCATTTATATAAAAAAAGCATTCCTCCCCAGAAATTAAAACAGGCTGGAAGTCAAAGATGGGTAAGTACATTAATTATGTTTGTCAATCTAAGATAGAACCTACTCACTTAGAGGAGCAGTTTTGATGATGGTTAAGACTTTCATAAGTTAATGACAACCTAAAACAGGCACAGTCTTTGCTCATATATACATATATAAAACCCAGAAATTAAAACAGGCTGGTAGTGAAAGACGGGTAAGTTCATTAATTATTTTTGTCAACCTAAGACAGAACCCATTTGCTTAGAGGAGTAAGTTTGATGATGGGTAAGACTTTCATAACTTAATGGCAACCTAAGGCACAGTCTGTGCTCATATATATATATGTGTGTGTGTGTGTGTATGTATATATACATATATATATATATATAAACCCAGAAATTAAAGCAGGCTGGTAGTCAAAGACAGATATGCTCATTAATTATGTTTGTCATCCTAAGACAGAACATACTCCCTTGGAGGAGTAGGTTTCATGACGTGTAAGACATTCACAAGTTAATGACAAACTAAGGCAGGCATAGTCTATATATGTATATATATATTTTTTTTTCTCTCTCTCTCTCTCTCTCTCTCTCTATATATATATATATATATATATATATATATATATATATAAACCCAGAAATTAAAACAGGCTGGTAGTCAAAGACGGGCAAGTTCACTAACTATGTTTTTCAACCTAAGACAGAACCTATTCACTTGGAGGAGTAAGTTTGATGATGGGTAATACATTCATAAGTTAATGACAACCTAAGACAGGCTCAGTCTTTGCTCATTTATATAAAAAAGCATTCCTCCCCAGAAATTAAAGCAGGCTGGAAGTCAAAGATGGGTAAGTACATTAGTTATGTTTGTCAATCTAAGATAGAATCTACTTGCTTAGAGGAGTAGTTTTGATGATGGTTAAGACTTTCATAAGTAAATGACAACCTAAGACAGGCACAGTCTTTGCTCATATATACATATATAAAACCGAAAATTTTAGCAGGCTGGTAGTGAAAGATGGGTAAGTACATTAATTTTATTTGTCAACCTAAGACAGAACCTATTCGCTTAGAAGAGTAAGTTTGATAATGGGCAAGACTTTTATAAGTTAATGGCAACCTAAGACAGGCACAGTGTGTGTATACACACACACACACACATATATATATATATATATGTATAAAAACTCAGAAATTAAAGCAGGCTGGTATTCAAAGATGGGTGAGCTCATTAATTATGTTTGTCATCCTAAGACAGAACATATTACTTGGAGTAGTAGGTTTGATGATGGGTAAGATATTCACAAGTTAATGACAACCTAAGGCAGGCACAGTCTTTGCTCATATACATATATAAGCACACACACACATATATACATACATACATACAACACCAAGAAATTAAAGCAGGCTGGTAGTCAAAGACAGGTAAATTCATTAATTATGTTTGTCAACTTAAGGCAGAACCTATTCGCTTGGAGGAGTAGGTTTCATGATGAGTAGTACATTCATAGGTTAATGACAACTTAAGACAGGCACAGTCTTGCATATATATTTATATATCTATATAGATATGTGTGTGTATAACCCAGAAATTAAAGCATGTGGTAATCAAAGACGGGTAAGTTCATTAATTATGTTTGTCAACCTGTGACCGAAACTATTATCTTGGAGGAGTAGGTTTGATAACGGGTAAGACATTCATAAGTTAATGAAAACCTAAGACAAGCACAGTCTTTGCTCATATATATGTGTGTATGTATGTGTGTGTGTGTATATATATATACATGTGTAACCCAGAAATTAAAGCAGGCTCTGCTAAAAGACGGGTAAGTTCATTAATTATGTTTGTCAGCCTAAGACAGAAATTTTTGCTTGGATTAGTAGGTTTGATGATGGGTAAGACATTCATAAGTTAATGACAACCTAAGACAGGCACAGTCTTTGTGTGTGTGTTTGTGTGTGTGTGTGTGTATACCCATAGACTAAAGCAGCCTACTAGTCAAAGACGGGTAGGTATATTAATTATGTTTTCCAACCTAGGACATAACCTATTCGCTTGGAGGAGTAGGTTCGATGATGCATAAAACCTTCATAAGCTAATGACAACCTATGACAGGCACAGTCTTTATATATATATATATATATATATATATATATATATATATTCCAGAAAATAAAGCAGGCTGGTAGTCAAAGACGGGTCAGTTCATTAATTATGTTTGTCAACTTAAGACAGAGCTTTTTGTTTGGAGGAGTAGGTTTGATGATGGGTGAGACATTCATAAGCTAATGACAACCTAAGACAGGCACAGTCTTTGCTTTTATATATATATATATATATATATATATATCTCCCAGGAATTAAAGCAGGCTTGTAGTAAAAGATGGGTAAGTTTATTAATTATATTTGTCAAATTAAGACAGAACATATTCGCTTGGAGGAGTAGGTTTGATGACAGGTAAGACATTCATAAGTTAATGACAACCTAAGACAGGCACAGTCTTTGCTCATTGTGGCAGTCATGTGCTTATGTTAATTCTATGATTGAAATGTAGGGGTGGAGTCTAGCCTGTTAATCTGGAGATAGCCATTGAGTAGCCAGTGAGGCCTCTATGTGGGCATGACTTCCTCCTGACCCTTTTGGGAAATCTCGGGATATTTCCCTCGTGAAGATGAGAAGCTATCTTCCCCAGTTGTTGGGAGTTAGGCAGATGATTAATCATGGACAAGAAAAACTGGCAGCATTCGAGAAGCTGGAGGAGCTGGTGGAGAGACCACACAGCTTTGCCTTGATGGAGCCAGACCTGTGAAGCTGGGGTGGCCAGATGGAGCCCTCTGCCAGCGATGAGTTGCTTCTGCTGTTGATGGACCCTGAGCCCTGGAGGCGAGGTTTCCTGCCAGCATTGGGATTCTGCACCCACTGACCTGTGACTTCTTGAGTCGGAAGAAGACTTTGTAGACTGATTCAGGCATATAGGTTAATATCGGACTTATGACTTTGAACTGGACTGGGCTGGAATACTTTCTCCATGGCCCATTTCTTTTGCATATAAACCCTTTCCTTATATGGATATGCATGTCCTTGAATTTGTTTCTCTAGTCTACCTGGACTACCACACTCATATATACATATATAAAACCCAGAAATTAAAACAGGCTGATAGTGAAAGACGGGTAAGTTCATTAATTAGGTTTGTCAATCTAATACAGAACCTATTTGCTTAGAGATTAAGTTTGATGATGGGTAAGACTTTCATAAATTAATGGCATCCTAAGAGAGGCACAGTCTATGTTCATATATATATATATATATATATATGAACACATTCGCTTGGAGTAGTAGGTTTGATGATGCGTAAGACATTCACAAGTTAATGAAAACCTAAGGCAGGCACAACCTTTGCTCATATACATATATAAGCATATGTATATATAACCCAGAAATTAAAGCAGGCTGGTAGTCAAAGATGGGTAAGTTCATTAATTATGTTTGTCAACTTAAGACAGAATCTATTCGCTTGGAGGATTTGGTTTGCTGATGGGTAAGACATTCATAAGTTAATGACAACCTAAGACAGGCACAATCTTTGCTCATATATATATGTATATATATGCTCATATATATATATGTGTATAACCCAGAAATTCAAGCAGGCTGGTAGTCAAAGATGGGTAAGTTCATCAATTATGTTTTTCAAACTAAGACAGAACCTATTCACTTGTAGGAGTAGGTTTGATGATGGGTAAGACATTCGTAAGTTAATGACAACCTAAGATAGGTACAGTCACAGGGTGGTAGTCAAAGATGGGTAAGTTCATTAATTATGTTTGTCAACCTACAACCGAAACTATTCTCTTGGATGAGTAGGTTTGATGACGGGTAAGACATTCATAAGTTAATGACAACCTAAACAGGCAAAGTCTTTGCATATATATATATATATATATATATATATATATATGTAAACCCAGAGACTAAAGCAGGCTGGTAGTCAAAGACGGGCAAGTATATTATTTCTGCTTGCCAACCTAAGACATAACCTATTTGCTTGGAAGCATAGGTTTGATTATGCATAAGACATTCATAAATTAATGACAACCTATGACAGGCAATATATATATGTGTGTGTGTATGTGTGTATATATATATGTATATATATATATATATATATATATATATATATATATATAATTTCCCAGAAATTAAAGCAGGCTGGTACTGAAAGACGGGTAAGTTCATTAAGTATGTTGGTCAACCTAAGACAGAACTTTTTGCTTGGAGGAGTAGGTTTGATGATGGGTAAGGCATTCATAAGTTAATGACAACTTAAGACAGGCACAGTCATATATATATATATATATATATACATATACATATGTGTGTGTATGTATCCCAGAAATTAAAGCTGACTGGTAGTCAAAGACAGGTAAATTCATTAATTATGTTTGCCAACCTAAGAAAGAACCTATTCCTAACCCTCACCATAAACGTAATCCTAACAGTAACCATAACCCTATCGCTTACCCTCACCCTCACCATCACCCACAACATAACCCTAATCCTAACCCTAACCCTCACTCTCACCCTCAACCTGACTCTAACCCTAACCCTCACTCTATTCCTCACCCTCACCCTCACCCTAAACCTACCAGTAACCCTAACCCACACCCTCATGCTAACCCTAACCACAACCCTATCTCTCACTCTAACCCTAACCCTATCCCTCACCCTAACCCTAAACATAACCCTCATTCTAACCCTAACCCTAACCTTCACCCTAACCCTCAACCTCAAACTAACACTAACCTTAACCCTGCTCCTCACCCTAACCTTCACCCTAACCCTCAACCTCAAACTAACACTAACCCTAACCCTACTCCTCACCCTAACCCTAACCCTACTCCTCACCCTGACCCTAACACTAACCCTCATCATAACCCTCACCCTCACCCTCACTCTTCCCTTAACCCTAACACTCACCCTAACTCTAACCGTCAACCTCACTCTCACACTGAGCCTCACCCTAAAACTAAAGCTAAACCTCACCATCACCCTAACCAATCCCTCACTCTAACCCAAACCTCACCCTAACCCTATCCCTCATCCTCACCCTAATACTAACACTCACCCTCACCCTATCGCTCACCCTCACCTTAGCACTCACCCTAACCCAAATCTTCAATCTCACCCCAACCCTAAACCTAACCCTAATCCTAACCCTCACCAAAATCCTCACCCTCACCCTAAATCTAACTCTCACTGTAACTCTAACCCTAACTCTATCACTCATCCTAACCCTAAACCTCACCTTCACCCAAACCCTAACCATAAACTTTACCCTCACCCTCACCCTCACTCTCACCCCCAGCCTCACCCTCACCCTCACTCTAACCTTAAACTAACCCTAACCCTTACCCTCACCCTCACCCTAACACTAAACTAACCCTAACCCTTACCCTCACCCTCACCCTAACAGTCACTCTCACCCTAACCCTAACACTCACCTTAAACCTAAACCTCACCCTCACCCCCAGCCTCACCCTCACCCTCACCTAACCCTAAACCCAAGCCTAACACTAATGCTCACACTAACCCTAACCCTCACTCTAATTTTCATTTTAACCATAAAACTAATCTGAAACCTAACCCTAACATAAACCCTAACCCTCATCCTCACCCTCATCCTCACCTTAACCCTAATCATAACTATAACCCTCACTCTATCGCTAACCCTATCCCTCACCCTAAATCTAAACCTAGCCCGCACCCTCACCCTAGCCCTAACTGCAAGCTTCAACATCACCCTCACCCTCACATTCACCCTCACCCTCACCCTAACCCTAAACATCCCCCTCTCCCTACCTCTCCCCCAACCCTAATTCTCACCCTCATCCTCAAACTAACCGTAACCCTAACTCTAACCCTCACCCTAACACTCACCGTGACCCTCAACCTCACCCTAACCCAAACCCAAACCCTAAGCCTATCCCTAACCCTCTCCCTAACCCTCACCCTCACCTTCAGCCTAACCAAAATCCTAACCCTCTCCCTCACTCTCACCCTTAACTCAACACTAACCTTAACCCTCACCCTAACTCTAACATTCACCCTAAGCCTAACACTCACCCTAACCCTAAACTTCACCCTAACCTTAACCCAAAGCCTAACACTCACCCTCATCCTCACATTCACCCTCACCTTAACCCTAACCCTCACCCACACCCCCACCCTCAGCCTAACCGTAACTGACCCTAACCCTATCCTTAAGCCTCACCCTCACCATGATACTAACCATAAGCCTTACCCTAAACTTCACCCTCACCTTAACTCTGTCACCATAATTCTCACCCACACCCTCACCCTGACCCTGACCCTAACCCTAACCATTACACTCTCCCTAACCCTAACCCTGGCCCAAACCCAAACCCTAAACCTCACCCTCATCCTTTCACTTTCACTTTCACCCTCACTCTCACCCTCACCCTAACCCTAAACCTACCTTCATCATCTCCCTCAGTCTCGCCCTCACCCTAACCCTAACTAAACCTAACCCTCACACTCACCCTCATCCTCACCCTCACCATAGCCTCACCCTCACCCTGAACCTGTCTAATCTTAACCTTAACCCTCAACCTAACCCTCACCCTCAACTACATGCTAACCCTAACCCTCACCCTCACTCTAACACTAACCCTAACCCTAAACCTCACCCTTACTCTCACCCTAAACCTCACCGTAACCCTCACCCTCACCTTAAACCTAAACCTAACCCTCACCCTCACCTTAAACCTAAACCTAACCCTCACCCTCACCGTAAACCTAAACCTAACCCTAACCTTCACAGTAATTCTAACCCTAACCCTAACCCTCACCCTCATCCTCAACCTATCCCTAACCCTAACATTCACCCTAAACCTCACCCCCACCCTCTCCCTCACCCACCCTATCCCTAACCCTAATCCTCACCCTCATGCTCATCCTCACCCTAACACTAACCCTAAGCCTCACCCTCCCCATCAACCTAACCCTAACGCTAAGTCTAATGCTCCCCGTAACCCTAGCCCTAACCCCCAACCTAACCCTCAACCTAACGCTAAACCTACCCTTAACCCTCAAACTTACCCTCATCCTTACCTGAATCCAAACCCTAACCCTCACCCACACCTTCACCCCTACCCTAAGCCTAATAGTAACCTTAACCCTAACCTAACCCTAACCCACACCCTCATTCTCATGCTCACCCTCACCCTAACCTAACCATCACCCTCACCCTAACCCAACTCTCACCCTAACCCTAACCCTAACCATAATGTTAACACCAAACCTAATCCTAACCCTGAACCTAACCCTCACCCTAACCATAAACCTAAACCTAACCTTCACATAGCACTCAACCTAACACTAACCCTAGCCCTCACACTCACCCTCACCCTAACCAAACCATAAAATTAACACTAACCCTAACCCGAACCCACACCCAAACCCGAATCCTAACCCTAACCCTCACTCTCACCGTAACCATTACCCTAAACCTCACCCTTACCCTCACCCTCACACTCACCCTAACCCTCAACATAACCCTAACTGCAATCCTAATCCTAACCCTAAACCTAAACTTAACCTTCACCCTAAGCCACACACTAAACCTAACCCTAACCCAAAGCCTCATGCTCACCCTAACCCTAGCCCTAACCCTATACCTCACCCTCACTCTTACCCTAATGCTAATTCTAATCCTAATTCACCCTAATCCTAATTCTAAACCTCACACTCACCCTAACCCTAACCCTAACTCTATCCCTAAGGCTTTCCCTTACCTCACCCTCACCCTAAACCTAATCCTAACCCTAACTCTAGCCCTCACCCTCACCCTCACCCTAAACCTAACCCTAACACTGACCCTAACCCTAACCCTAATGCAAACACTCACCCTTACCCTAACTCTAACACTTACCCTATCCGTAACACTCAACCTAAGCCTAAGCTAACACTAACCCCAAACTTAACCCTCACCCTCAAACTCACACTCACCTTCACTTTCACCCTCACTCTCACCCTCGCCCTAACCCTAAACCTACCTTCATCATCTCCCTCAGTCTCAGCCTCACCCTAACCCTAACTAACCCTAACCCTCACACTCACCCTCATCCTCACCCTCACCATACCTCACCCTCACCCTGAACCTGTCTAATCTTAACCTTAACCCTCAACCTAACCCTCACCCTCAACTACATGCTAACCCTAACCCTCACCCTCACTCTAACACTAACCCTAAACCTAACCCTAATCCTAACCCCTCACCCTCACCTTCACCATCACCATCACTCTCACCCTCACCCTAAACCTATCCCTCATCCTTAACCTAACCCCAACACTCAGCTTAACTCTAACCCTAACCCTAACACTAACCTTCACCCTAATAAAACCCTAAACCTAACCCTAATGCTAACCCTAGCCTAACCCTAACTCTACCCTTCATCCTCACCCTCAACCTCACCCTAATCTTAACCCTAATGCTAACCCAACCCTCATCCTAACACTAACCCTAAACATCACCATAAACTTAAACTTAACCCTCACCCTCAACCTAACATGACCCTAACCCTCTCCCTCACCCTCACCCTAACACTAACCTAACCCTAACCCTATGCCTCCCCATCACCCTCACCCTCACCCAAACCCTCACCCTCACCCTAACCCTCACCCTCACTGTAACCATTACCATAGCCCTAATCCTCACCCTCATCCTCACGCTCACCCTAATCCTCAACATAACTCTAACCGTAATCCTAACCCTAACCCTAATGCTAACCTTCACCCTAAGCCTCACACTAAACCTAACCCTAACCCAAAGCTTCACCCTCACCCTAACCCTAAACCTAAGTCTAATCTTAACCCTAACCCTCAACCCTCACCCTCACCTATATGCTAACCCTAACCCTCACCCTACACCTACCCCTAACCCTAACCCCCACCCTAACACTAAACCTTACCCTAACCCTAACCCTTACCCTACCCCTATCCCCACCCTCACCTTCACCACCACCCTCACCCTAAACCTATCACTCACCCTCAACCTAACCCTAACACTCAGTTTAACACTAACCCTAACCCTAACTCTCAACCTCACCCTCAAGCTCACCCTGACCCTAAACCTCATGATAACACTCAACCTCACCCTCAACCTCACCCTAACCCAAACTGTTAGCCTAACCCTAAACCTCTCCCTAACCCACATCCTCACACTAACCCTAATCCAAACCCTCACCCTCACCCTAACCCTCACCCTCAAACCAAACCTATCATTAACCCTCACCCTCACCCTCAACCCAAACCTAACCCTTTACCCTATCCCTAACACTCACCCTAACCCTAACCTTCACCCTAACCCTAACACTCACCCTCACTCTCACACTCACCCTCACCCTCAACCTAACCCTAACCCTCACCCTCACCCCCACCCTCACCCTAACCTTAACTGTAACCCTAACCTTAACCTCACCCTCACCCGCATCCTCACCATAACCCTTACTTTAAGCCTCACCCTCACCCTCACCATAACCCTTACCTTAAACCTCACCCTCACCCTAACTCTAACCCTCACCACAACTCTAACTCTCACCCTCAAACTTACCCTAACCCTACCCCTTACACTAACCCGAACCCTAACCCTAACCCAAACCCAAGCACTAACCCTCACCCTCATCCTAACAGTAACCCTAACCCTAAACCTAAAACTCACCCTCACTCTCACCCTCAGCCTAAACCTAACTCTGTCCCTAACACTAACCCTAACCCTAACGCTCACCTTCACCCTAACATTAACGCTAACCCTAACACACATCCACACCCTCAAACTCACCCTAATCCTAACCCTCACCCCAATACTCACCCTCACTCTCAATCTCACCCTAGCAGAACCCTAACCGTAACCCTAACCCTCTTCCTAACCGTAACCCTCACCCTCACCCTAACCATAATCCTAACCCTAATACTAACCCTAACCTAACCCAACCCTATCCTTCCCACTCACCCTCACCCTAACCTAACCCTAACCCTATGGCTCACCCTCATCCTTACCCTCACCCTAATCCTAACTAACCCTAACCCTAACCCTGACCCTTATCCTCACCCTAATCTTAAACCTAACTCAAACCTTAACCCTAACCCTCACTCTAATCCTCACCCTCACCCTAATCTTTGCCCGAACTCTTACCCTAACACTATCCCTAAACCTCAAACTAACCCTCACCCTAACTCTAACCATCACCCTAACCCTCACTCTCACCCTAACCCTATCCCTTACCCTAACACAAAGCTAGCCCTCACCCTAACCCTAACTCTAATGCTAAACTTCACTTGCTCCCTCACACTCACCATTACCCTAACCCTAAACTTCACCCTTACACTAAACCTAACCCTAACCCTCTCCCTAATCCTTACCCTCACCGTAACCTTAACCCTCACTCTCACCCTAACCCTATATTTCACTCTAACTCAATCCCTAACGTTAACCCTCAACCTGACCCTAAACCTTTCCCTAACCCTCACCCTAACCTTAACCCTAACCCTCACTCTAATCCTCACTCTCACCCTAAGCCTAACATGAACCCTAACCCTAAGACTAACCCTAAACTTCACTCTCACACTCACCCTAACTCTAACCATAATCCTAACCCTCACTCTCACCCTAACCCTATCCCTCACCCTAAACCTAAACCTAAATCTAACTCTCACCCTAACCCTAACCCTAACCTTCACCTTCACCCTTACCCTCACCCTCACCCTAACCTAACCCTAACCCCACACCTCACCCTTACCCTTACCCTCACCCTCATCCTAATCTTAACCCTAACCAAACTCTCACTGTAACCGTAACTCTCACCCTAAACCTCAACGTAAACCTAAAGCTAACCGTCACTCTAACCCTAAAACTCACGGTCTGCCTCATGCTAACCCTAACCCTCACCCTAATCCTAAACCTAACTTGAACCCTAACCCTCATCCTAAATCTAACCCTAAGCCTCAAGCTAACCCACACACTAACCGAAACCCTAACCCTAACCCTAATCCTAACATGAACCATAATCCTAACACTAACCCTCACCCTAACTCTAACCATAACCCTAACCCTCACTCTTACCTTAACCCTATCCCTCATCCTAACCCTAAACTTCAACCTCCTCCTAAACCTAACCCTAACCCTCTTCCTAAACCTAAACCTAATCCTTACCCTCACCCTAACCCTAACCCCAAACCTAGTCCTAACCCTCAACTTCACCCTCACCCTCACCCTCACCCTTACCATAATCCTAACCCTAACCATAACCCTCACCCTTACCCTAAGACTAACAGTAACCCTAACCCTAACCCAACTCTCACCCTAACACTAACCCTAACCCTCACCTTCACCCTGACCCTCACTGCAACCCTAACCCTAACATTAAACCTAACTTAACCCTAACACTCACCGTAACCCTAACCCTAACCCTCATCCTAACCTGGACCCTAACCCTTAACCTAGCCTGAACCCTCATCCTTATCTTCACCCTAACCTTAAACCTAACCCTAATACTAACCCAACCCTACCCTTCACCCTCACCCTCACCCTAATTCTAACCTTAAACAAACCCTCATCCTAACCCTAACACTAACCCTAAACATCACCATAAACCTAAAACTAACCCTCACCCTCAACCTAACACTGACCCTCACCCTTACCCTCACCCTAACCATAACCTAACCCTAACCCTCTACCTCACCCTCACCCTTATGCTCACCTTTACCCTAATCCTCACCCTAACACCAACCAAACCCTCACCGTAACCCTAACCTTAATCCAAAACCTCAACACAAACCCAAACCTCACCCTCAACCTCACCCTAACCCTAAACCTTAACCTCACCCCCACCCTCACCTTCACCCTAATCCTAAACCTAAACCTAACCTTCACCCTCACCCTCACCCTCACTCTCAGCCTTACCCTAACCCTAACCTTAACCTTCACCCTCACCCTCACTCTCAGCCTAACCCTAACCCTAATCTTAACCCTAATTCTAATGCTCACCCTCACCCTCACTCTAACACTAAGCCAAACTCTCACCCTCACCCTCAACCTAATCCTAAAGCTATGTCTAACACTCATCCTAACCCTAAAACTAAACCTCACCCTAACCCTCATCATAACCTTAACTCTAACCCTAAAGATAGCCCTAACACTCACCCTCACCCTCACCCTCATGCTCACCCTAATCCTAAATGTAAACCTAACCCTAATCTGAACCCTAACCCTAACCCTAAACCTAACCCAGAGCCTAATGCTAATCCTCACACTAACCCTAACCCTAACCCTATCCCTATCCCTAACCCTAACCATAACCCTAATCCTTACCCTAATCCTAACCGTAACCATAACACAAACCCCAAACCTAACCTTCACCCTCACCCTCACCTAATACTAACAGTAACCCTAACCTTAACCCTAACCCAACCCTCACCTTCACCATCACCCTTACCGTAACCCAAATCCTAAACCTAACCCTAATCCTAACCCTAACCTTAATCTCAATCCTAATCCTAGTCCTGAACCTAACACTCACCAAAACCCTAACACTAACCCTCTCCAAATACTCACCCTAACACTAACCTTAAACCTCACCCTCACCCTCACCCTCACCGTAACACTAACCCTAACCCTTACACTAACCCTAACCCTAACCATTACACTAACACTAACCCTAACCCTCACCCTCACCCTAACCCTCACCCTCAGCCTCACCCTCACCGTAACCATAATCCAAACCCTAACCTCACCCTTACCCCTCACCCTCATCCTAATCCTAGTCATAACCCTAACCCTAACCCTAACCCTAAACTTCACCCTCACCCTCACCCTCACCCTAAACCTACCCCTACCCCTAACACTAATCCTAACCCTAACCCAAACCCAAACCCAAACCCCAACCCTCACCTTCACACTAACCCTAACCCTAAAATTACCCCTAATCCTAACCCTAACCTTAACCCTAAACCTAATCCTAACCCTGACACTAACCCTCACCCTAACCACAACCCTAACCCAAACCCTAACAGTATTCCCTAAGCTTCACCCTCAACCTAAACCTAAACCTAACCCTAACCCTAACCCTAACCCTAACCCTAATGCTCACCCTCACTCTCACCCTAACTCTAACTCTAACCCTCACCCTCACCCTCACATTTACCCTAATCCTAGCACTAGCCCTAATCGTAACCCTAACCCTAAACCTAACTGTAACCCTCACGGTAACCCTCACACTAACCCTAACCCCAACCCTAACCCTAACCCTAACCCTCACCCTAGCCTTCATGCTACCCTTAAACCTAACCCTAACCCTCACCCTCATCCTCAATCCAAACCTAACCCTAACCCTCACCCTCACCCTAACACTAACCCTAACCCCCATTCTCACCTTCAACCTAACCCTAACACTAAGTCTAACCCTCACCCTAAAACTAACCATAACCCTCACCCTCACCCTCACCATAACGCTTACCCTAATCTGAAACATAGTCCTAGCCATCACCCTCACCCTAACCCTAAACCTAGCCCTAATCTTCCCTCCCCCAACCCTCCCCTCCCCCTAACCCTAATCCTCCCCACATCCTAACCCTTACTCTCACCCTAACCCTAACCCTAAACCTAACCCTCACTCTCAACGTCAACATAACATTCACGCTAACCCTAACCCTCACCCTAAACCTACCCCCTACCCTATGTCAAACACTCACCCTAACTCTAACCCAAACCCTAACCCTAACACTAACCATCACCCTAACCCTAAACCAAACTCTAACACTAACCCCCACCCTCACCTTACCCTCACCCTCACCCTAACCCTAAACCTCACCTTCAACCTCACCCTATCCCTAACACTAACCCTTATTCTAAACCTAACAGTCACCCTCACGCTAACCCTAAACCTCACTCTCACCCTCACCCTAACTCTAACCCTAGTCTTCACCCTATTCCTAACTCTGACCCTAAACATCACCCTAACCCTAACCCTAACCCTCACCCTCAAGCTAATTCTAACCCTCACCCTAATGCTCACCCTAAACCTCACCCTAACACTCACCCTAACCCTAACACTAAAACTAACACTAACACTAACCCTCAGCCTCACCCTAACCCTAAGCCTAAAACTAACCCTAACCCCAACCCTAACCCCAACCCTAACCCTCATCCTAACACTCACCTTTACCCTTACCCTAACCCTAAATCTAACCCTAACTGTAAACCTAACTGTAACTCGAAACCTAACCCTAACCCTCATCCTAAGCCTCACACTAACCCTAACACTAACCATGACCCTAAGACTCAACCAAACCCTCATCCTAACCCTAACCCTAAACCTCATGCTCACCCTAACCTTAAACCTAACCCTAACCCTAACCCTCAATCTAACCCTCAGCCCCACCCTACTCCAAACCCTAACCCTAACCCTAACCCTCACCCTCACCCTTACACTCATCCTCACCCTCAGCCTAACACTTACCCAAATCCTAATAGTCACCTTAACCCTAATCCTCACCTTCACCATAACACTAGCCCTAACCCTCACCCTCACTGTATCCATAAACCTAACCCTAACCCTAACCCTCACCCTCACCCTAAACTTAACACTAACCCTAAACCTTACTTTCCCCAACACTAACCCTAAACCTTACTTTCCCCTTCCCCTCCCACTAACCCTAGCCCTGAACCTAACCCTCACCCACACCCTCATCCTCACCCTCACCCTAAACCTATCCCTAAATCTAAGTCTAAGCCACACCCTAGAACTAACCCTAACTGTCACCATAAACCAAACCCTCATTCTAACCGTCACACTATCCCTAAATCTAGCCCTAAAAATCACCCTCACCCTCACTTTAAACCTAATCCTAACCCAAACCTAACCCTAACAGTACTCCTAACACTCAACCTCAACCTGACCCTCACTCTTACCTTAATCCTAACCCTAACCCTAACCAAACCCTCACCCTCACTGTCACCCTAACCCTAAACATCACCATAAACCTAACCCTAACACTCACCCTTAACCTAACACTCACCCTCACCCCAAGCCAAACCCTAACGCTAACCCTAACCTAACGCTAACCATACCCGTCACCCTCACCCTCACACTCACTATCACACTAATCCTAACCCTAACGCTAAACAAACCCTCACCTTAATCCTAAAACTAATCCTAAACCTCACCATAAACCTAAACCTAATCCTCACCCTCACCTCAACACTGACTCTTACTCCCACCCTAACCCTAACCCTAACCCTAACCCTCACACTCACACTAATCCTAACCCGAACCCTAACCCTCACCCTTAACCTAACCCTAATCCTAAATATAACCCTCAACCTAACCCGAACCCTCAACATAACACTAACTCTAACCCTCAACCTAACCCTAAGCCTAACCCTAAATCCAGCCCTAACCCTGACCCTAAGCTTAACACTAACCCTAACCCTTACCTTCCCCTCCACCTCCCCTCCCCCTAATCCTAACCCTGAACCTAACCCTCACACGGACCCTCACCCTAACCCTCACTGTCACCCTAACCCTAACCCTTAGCCTAACCCTCACCCTCACCTTAAACTAACCCTCAGCCTCACCCTGACCCTGACCCTCACCCTGATCCTAACCCTAACCCTAAACCTAACACTCACCCTATCCCTAACTCTAATCTTTACCCTAACCCTAAGCCTTACCCTCACACTTACCCGGAAGCTCACCCTCATCCTCACCCTCACCCTAATCCTCACCCTTACACTAAACCTAACACTCCCCCTAACCCTAACCCTAACCCTAACCCATACACTAGCCCTAACACTAACCCTAACCCTCACCCTCATCCTCACCCACAATCTAACACTAAATCTAACCCTCATCCTTAACTTAATCCTAACCTTAACTCTAACTCTAACTCTAATGCAAACCCAAACCCTAACCCTCTCCCTCACCCTCACCCTAACACTAACACTAACCCTAACCCTCACCTTCAGCCTCACCCTTAGCCTAACCTGATCCCTAACCCTAACTTTAACCCCAAACCCTATGCTAACCCTGACCCTAACCTTAACCATAGCCTAACCCTCACCTAACACTCACCCTAAACCTATCCCTATCCCTAACCCTCACCCTCACCCTAAACCTAACCCTCAACCTAAACCTCAGCCTCACCCTAAACTTAACCCAAACCCTCACCCTCACGCTCACCCTTACACTCACCATTACCCTCACCTCACCCTCACCCTCAGTCTAATGCTAACCCAAATCCTAATAGTCACCCTAACCCTAACTAACCCTAACCCTCACCCTGACCCTAAACCTATCCCTAAATATAAGTCTAACCCACACCCTCACCCTAACCCTAACCCTCACACTCACCCTAACCCTAACCCTCACCCTCACCCTAAACCTTGCCCTAACCCTCAGCCTCAGCCTCAGCCTCACCCTCACCCTAACCCAAACCTAACCCTAACACTACCCCTCATCCTCACCCCCACCCTCACCCTAATCCTAATCCTAACCCTAACCAAAGCCTCACCCTAATCCTAACCATAACCCTAAACATCACAATAAACCTAACCCTAACTCTAACCCTCACCCTCATATTCACCCTATCCCTAACCCTAACCCTCATCCTCATCCTCACACTCACCCTAACCCTAACACTAACCCTCACCCTCACACTCACCCTCACACTAATCCTAACCCTAACCCTAAACAAACCCTCATCCTAACCCTAACTCTAACCCTAAACCTCACCATAAACCTAAACGTCACCCTCACCCCCACCATAACACACACTCTCACTCTCACCCTAACCCTAACCCTAATCCTCACACTCACCCTCACCCTAATCCTAAACCTAAACCTAACCCGAAGCCTAACCCTCACCCTAAACCTAACCCTAAGGCTCACACTAACCCTCACCCTCACCCCAACGCAACACTAAACCACAACATCACCTTCACCCTCACCCTAACCCCAACCCTTACCCTCACGCTCAACCTACCCCTACCCCTACCCCTTACCCTCACCCTCATCCTCATCCTCAACCTAACATTAACCTTATCCCTCACCCTCAACTTAACCCTAATCCTAAGTATAACCCTCACCCTCACACTCACCCTCAACATAAAGCTAACTCTGACCCTCACCCTAACTCTAAGTTTAACCCTAAATGTAGCCCTCACCCTCACCCTCACCATAACCCTAATCCTAACGCTAACCCTCACCCTCACCCTCACCCTCACCCTAAACCTATACCTAAATCTAAGTCTAACCCTCATCCTAAAACTAACCTTAACCCTCAACCTAACCCTAAACCAAACCCTTATCCTAACCCTCACCCTATCCCTAAACCTATCCAGAAACCTCGCCCTCACCCTAACCCTAAACATAAACCTAATCCTAACCCAAACCTAACCCTAACACTACCCCTCACCCTCACCCTAATCCTAATGCTAACCCTAACCAAATCCTCACTGTAACCCTGACCTTAAACATCACCATAAACCTAACTCTAACACTTACCCTAAACCTAGCACTGACCCTCACCCTCACCCTTACTCTAACCCTAACCTAACTCTAACACTACCCCTCACCCTCACCCTCACCCTCACCCTAATCCTAATGCTAACTCTAAACAAACCCTCACCCTAACCCTAAACCTAATCCCAAACCTCACGATAAACCTAAACCTAATCCTCACCGTCACGCTAACACTCACCCTCATTCTCACCCTAACGCTAACCCTCACCCTCACACTCACCCTCACCTATCCTAAACCTAAACATAACCCGAAGCCTAACCCTCACCCTAAACCTAACCCTAAGCCTCATGCTAAGCCTCACACTAACCCTAACCCTCACCCCCTCCCTCACCCTCACCTTACACTCCCCCTAAACCTAAGGTTAACCCTCACCCTCACCCTCATGCTCACGCTCACGCTCACCCTCACCCTTACCCTCACCTTCAGCCTAACCATAACCCTAACCTTCTTCCTCACCCACCCTCACCCTAGCCCTACCCTAACACAAACCCTAACCGTCACCCGCACCCTCACACTCTTCTTCATCCTCACCCTAAAGCTAACCCTCATCATAACTATCACCCTCAACCTCACCCTCACCCTAAACCTAACCCTAACCCTCACCCCTCCCTCACCCTCACCCTCACCTTATACTCCTTCTAAACCTAACGCTAACCCTCACCTTCACCCTCACCCTCACCCTCAGCCTAACCATAACCCTAACCTTAACTTTAATCCTCACCCTCACCCTCATCCTCAGCCTAAACCTACCCTAACACAAACCCTAACTGTCACCCACACCTTCACCCTGACCTTCAGCCTAACCATTACCCTAAACCTAACCCTAACTCTCACCTTAAAGCTAACCCTCACCCTCTCACCCTAACCCTCAGCCTAATGCTCACCCTCACCCTCAAACTCAACCTCACCCTCACCCTAAACCTAACCCTAACCCTCACTCTTGCCGTCACCATCACGCTCACCCTAACCCTTACCCTAACCCTCACACTAAACCTAACGCTAAAGCTAACACTCAACTTAACCCTCAACCTAACCCTAACCCTCACCGTAAAACTCACCCTAAAATTCACCAAAAACCTCACCCTCACCCTCATGCTAACCCTAACCCTAACCCTCACCATAATCCTCTCTCTAACCCGAAACCTAAACCTAATCCTAATCCTCACCTTAACCCTAACCCTAACTCCCACCCTTACCCTAACCCCCAACCTACCCAACACCCTAACCCTAACTCTCACCCTACACTTAAACCTAAACCTCACCCTCACACTAACCCTCACCCTCACCCTACCCTTAAACCTAAACCTAACCCTCACATTAACACTCAGTCACCCTCACCCTCACCCTAACCCTAAACCTCACCCTAACCTTATCACCAACCGTAATCCTCACCGGAAGCCTCACCCTAACCCTAACCCTCACCCTCAGCCTAACCCTCAACCACACCATAACCCTACCTGAACTCTAACCCTAACCCTCACACTCACCCTAACTCTCATCCTAACCCTCACACTAAACTAAATGCTAAAGCTAACCCTCAACCTAACCCTAACCCTACCCACACCGTAAAACTCACCCTAAAACTCACCAAAAACCTCACCCTCACCCTCTCGCTAACCCTAACCCCATCTCTAACCCTAACCCTAACCCTCACCCTAACCCTCTCTCTGACCCTAACCCTCACCCTCACCCTAAACCTAACCCTAATCCTAATCCTCACCCTAACCCTAACCATTGCCCTAACCATAACTCTAACCCTTACCCTCACCCTCACCCTAACACGAACCCTCACACTAACATGAACCCTCACCCTCACCCTAATCCTACCCTAACTCTCCCCCTCCCAACCCGGCCCGCAGGTCATTCAACGTGATTTCCCGATCCGGAGGCCTGGAAATGAAGATGGGCAGGAGACACAGGAAATGGAGACAAGGCAGGAGTCTGATCAAGTCTCATTTATTCAAAGAAAAGGCTCAAGTTTTATAGGGAGTAGTGGGGGGAGGATTACACAGGTAAAAGAAACATCTGTTAATCTTCCACTGCTGACTGGTCAGTGTCAGCCTCCTCTGCAGGGTCTTAGATAAACCTAAAAGTCCTTGGTATTTATGGCCGGTTCAGAATGCAAACACCACCTAATCAGAACAAATTGCACCTGTGGCGGCAGAGTGAAAATTTACAGAGCTCAGGCAATAAAGATTGAGACAATGGCCAGGCCTTAATGGCTCCAGGCAGGCAAGGTTATGGCCGAGCCTCTTGGCCCTGGACACCCTCCCCCTCCCCTGCACCCTCACCATACCCTAACCCTCAACCTCACCCAAACCCTCACCCTCATCCTCACCCTAACCCTAACTCTGTCCCTCATCCTCACCTTCATCCTAATCCTAACCCTCACCCTTACCCTCAACCTAAAACTCACCCTAACCTTAACCCAAAACCTAACCCTAACCCTAACCCCCACCCTTACCCTAACACTCACCCATCACCCTAACCTTTACCCTAACCCTAACTCTCACCCTACCTATCACCCTCACACTCACCCCCACCCTCACACTCACCCTCACTGTCACCCTCACCCTCATCCTCACCCTAATCTAACCCTCATCTTCACCTTAACCATCACCCTCACCCTAAATCTACCCTATCCCTCAGCCTCACCCTAAACCTAACACTAACACTAAACCAAACCCTCACCATCACCCTAACACTCACTCTAAACCTGACCCTAATTGTTACCCTAACTCTATGCCTAAGCCTAATGCTCACCCTCACCCTAAGCCTAACCCTTACCCTCACCGCAACTCTCCCCTAAACCTAACCCTAATCCTCAACCTAAAGAAAATCCTAACCCTAACCCTAACTATAACACTTACCCTGACCCTAAACCTAACCCTAACCCTCACCCTCACCCGCACCCTAACCTAAACCTAACACTCATCCTCACACTCACCCTAACCCTAACCCTCAACCTAAACCTCACCCACACCCCAACCCCAACCCCAACCCTAACCCTCACTCTCAAACTCATCCTCACCCTAACCCTAACCCTAACCCTAACCCTCACCCTCATCCTAACCATAACTCTAAAACTAAACCTCACCCTAATGCTAAACCTCACCCTAACCCTAACCTAACCCCAACCCCACTCTAACCCTCACCATCCATCACCCTCACCTTAACCCTAACACTTACCCTAACCCTAAACTAACACTCACACCAACCCTCACCACAACCATAACCCTCACCCTAACTCTCACCCTCAGCCTAACCCTCACCCTAAACCTTACGCTACCCCTACACCTCACACTCACACACACCCTCACCCTCAGCCTCACCTTCACCTTCGCCCTAAACCTCACCCTCACCCTCACCCTAATGCTAACCCTTTACTCTTACCCTCACTCAAAGCCTCACCCTAAATTTAACCCCAAAACTAACCCTCACCGTAATCCTCAGCCTAACCCTAATTCTAACCCTCATTCTAACCCTCACCCTAACAGTAACCCTAATCCTCTCCCTAAATCTCACCCTTATCCTAACCCTAACCCTAATCTTAACCCTCACCCTCACCAGAACCCTCAACCTAAGCTTAACCCTAACCCTCTCACCCTCACCCTAACCCTATCCCTAAACCTAACCTCAACACTCACCCTCACCCTCACCCCCCTCAGCCTAACGCTAAACCTCACCATAACCTTCACCCTAACCGTAAACCTAACCCTAAGAGTAACCCTATCCCTAAACCTAAGTCTAAACCTCACACTCAACCCACCCCCCACCCTCACCCTAAACCTCACCTAAACCTTCACCCTAACCATAACCTTCACCCTAACCCTAACCCTAGCACTTACCCTAACTCTAACCCTAACCCTAACCCTAACCCTAACTCTAACCCTCACTCTGATCATAAACCTAACCCTAAACCAAACCTTAACCTTAAACCTAAACCTAACTTTAATACTAACTGTAACCCTAACCCTCACCCTAAACCTAACACTTGCCATAACCCTTACCCTTACCCTCCCCATAACCTTAAGCCTAACCCTAACCCTCACCCTCACCCTCACCCTCACCCTAACCTAACCCTCACCTTCACCCTAACCCTAAACCTCACCCTAAAACTAACACTAACCCTAACCCTAAGCCAAACCCTCAACATCACCCTAACCCCACGCTCTAACCCTGACCGTAACTGTTACCTAACCCTAACCCTAAAGCTCACCCTCACACTCACCCTCACCCCAACCTTAACCTTAACTGCAACTCTCACTCTAACCCCAACACTCACCCTTACCCTCACCCTAAATCTAACCCTAACAATCACCCTCACTCTCACCCTCACACTAAACCTCACCCTCACCCTCACCCTCACACTTACATTAACCTTACCCTTATGCTGAACCTAACCTCAAACCTAAATCTAACCCTAAACCTTAATCTCACCCTCACCATCACACCTACACCCAAACCCTGACACTAACCCTAACCCTAGCCCCCACCCTCACCATCACCCTAAATCTAACCCTAATCCTAACCTTCACCCTCCTCCTAACCCCAACACTTATCCTAACACTCAGCCTAACCCTAAACCTAACCTTAATCCTCAAACTTATGCTCACCCTCACCCTAACCCTAATCCTCATCCTCACCCTCACCCTAACTCTCATCTTCACCCTCACCGTCACCCTAAACCTCATGCTCACCCTAACCCTTACCCTTACTCTCAACCTAACCCTAACGTTAACACTAAACCTAACCCTCACCCTCACCCTTGACCTCACCGTAACCCTCACCCTAACCCTCACCCTCAACCACATCCCAACCAAAACCCTAACCCTAAACCTCACCCTCACACTCATTCTAACACTAACCCTAACCCTAACCCTCACCTTAACCCTAACCCTAAGCCTAACCCTAAACACCACCCTAAGCCTCACTCTAACCCTCATTCTCACTCTAACTCTAACCCTCACACTAAACATCACCTTCAGCTTCTCCCTAACCCTAACCCTAACCCTCAACCTCACCTTCTCCCTAAGACTAGCCCTAATCCAAAAACTCAACCTCACTCTCAACATCACCCTTATTCTAACCATAGCACTAACCCTAACCCTCGCCTTCACCCTCACATTCACCCTAACACTAACTCTAAATCTCACCCTTATCCTAACCCGAACCCTAACCCTAACCCTCACCCTCACCAGCAACCACACCCTAACCCTCACCCTTACCTTCAACCTCAATCTAACCCTAACCCTAACCATCACCCTTATCCTAACTCACCCTAACCCTCAGCCTAACACTAACCCTAACACTCACCCTCATGCTTACTCTCACCCTCACCCTAATCCTCACCCTCACCCTTGCCCTAAAACTCACCTTCACCCACACCCTCACCCTCATCCTAACCCTAACCCTCACCCTAACCCTCAGTCTAACCCTAACACTAACACTCACCCTCACCCTAAACCTAACACTAACCCCCACCCTTACCCTTACCCTCAACCTAACATTAACCCTCACCCTCAACCTAACCCTCACCCTCACCCTAACCCTAACCCTAATGCTAACCCTCACCCTCACCCTAACCCTAAGTCAAACACTCACCCTCACCATCAACCTCACCCTTATCCTAACCCTAACTCCAACCCTTACCCTCACCCTCATCCTCACCCAAACCCACACCTTAACCCTAACCCTAACCCTAACCCTAACCTTAGCCCTCACTCACCCTCAATCTAATACTAACCCTAACCCTCACCCTCAGCATAACCCTGACACTAACCCTAACCCTCAGTCTAACCTTAAACCTAACCCTAACCCAAACCCTAAAACTAAACATAACCCCAGCCCTCGCCCTCACCCTAAGCATAACTCTCACCCTAACCCTCACCCTACACATAAACTTAATCCAAACCCTAACCGTACACATAAACTTAATCCAAACCCTGACTTAACACTGGGTTAATCTTCACCCTTATCCTCACACTAAGCATCATTCTCATTCTTATCCTAATCATAATTATAACCCTCACCCTCACCCTAATCATAACCCTAACCCTCTCCCTCACCCTAACCCTAACTCTCACTCTCACCCTCACCTTAACCCTAACCCTAATCCTAACCCTAAAACTAACCTCACCCCAAACCTCACCCTCACCTTCACCCCCATCCTAAACCTCACCGTCACCCTTACCCTAAACCTCACCCTCATGCTCACCCTAAACCTAAACCTAAACTTAAACCTAACCCTAACCCTCACCCTCACCCTCACCCCCCCACACACCCTAACCCACACCCTAACCCTCACTCTCACTCTCACCCTCACCTTAAATCTAAATCTAAACCTAAACCTCACACTCACCCTAACCCTAACACTCACCCAAACCCACAGTCTACCCTAACCTTAACCATAACCCTCACCTTCACCCTCACCCTAACCCTCACCCTCACCCTAACCCTCACTCTCAACCACACACCAACCAAAACCCTAACCCTAACCCTCACCTAAACCTAACCCTAACCACAACCCTAAACCTAAACATAACCCTAACCCTCATCCTAAACCTTACTCTGAACCTACCCCTCACTCTAATCCTCACCCTCACCATAACCCTAACCCTAACCTCACCCTTACTTTAATCATCATCCTCACCCTCACCCTCACCCTAACCCTAACAGTAACCCTAACCCTGACCCTCAGCCTCACCTTCACTGACACCCATCCCACACCCTAACCCTAGCCCTCACCCTCAACCTCACCCTCATTCTAACCCTAACCCTAACCCTAACCCTAACCCTAACCTTTACCCTCACGCTCACCCTCACCCTCACCCTAATCTTCACCCTCATCCTCATGCTAACCATCACTCTCATTCTTATCCTAACCATAACTATAACCCTCACCCTCACAATCATTCTAACCCTAACCCTAAATCTCACCCTCACCCTAACCCTCACCCTAAACCTTATTCTCACCTTAAACCTAAACCTAACCCTAAGCCAAAACTAACCCTAACTCTAACTCTCACCCTAACCCTCACCCTCACAATAACCCTAATTTAACCCTAACACTAACACTTATCTTCACCCTCACCATCACCCTAAATGTAACCCCAACCCTCACCCTCACCCTAACCTTAAAACTCACTCTAATCCTAACCCTTACCCTAACCCTAACTCTCACCCTCACCCTAAAGCTAACCCTCACCCTAACTCTCATCCTCAAACTCACCCAAACTCTAACCCAAAGGCTCGCCCTCCCCCTCACCTTGACCTTAACCCTAAACCTCACCATCACCCTCACCCTCACTCTCACCCACACCCTAACCTAACCCTCACCCTCACCCTAAACCTCACCCTCATCTTAACCCTAACCCTAATCCTCACCCTAACCCTCACCCTTACCCTAAACCTAACCCTAATCACAACCCTCACTCTAATCCTCACCCTCACCCTAACCATAAAACTAACCCTAACCCTAACTATAACCCTAACCCTGACTCTCACCCTCACCCTCACCTTACCCCTACCCCTCCCCATAACCCCCACCCACATCCTCATCCTAACCCTAATCCTAGCCCTAAACCTAAACCTAACCCTAAACCTTACCCTAACCCTAACTCTATACCTCACCCTAACCCTAAGACTAGCACTTGCAGTAACCCTAACCCTAAACCTCACTCTCTCCCTCACCCTCACCCTAACACTCACCATAACCCTCACCCTAACCCTAACCCTCACTCTCAACCATACACCAACCCTAACCCTAACCCTAACCCTAACTCTCACCCTCACCCTCACTGTAAATCTAAACCTAAACCTAACCCTCACCTTCACCCTAACCCTAACACTTACCCTAACCCTCAGTCTAATCCTAACCTTAACCCTAACACTCATCTTCATCCTCACCTAACCCTCCCCCTCAACCACTAACCAGCCAAAACCCTAACCATAAGCCTAACCCTAAGCCTCACTCTCACGCTCACCATAAACCTAAACTTAAACCTAACCCTAACCCTCACCCTCACCCTCACCCTCACCCTCACCCTTACTTTAATCCTCACCTTAACCCTCACCTTCACCCTAAATCTAACCCTAGCACTAACCCTCAGCCTCATCCTAAACCTAACCCTAACCCACACTCTAAACCTAAGAGTCACCCCAACCCTAACCCTTACCCTAACCCTCTCCATATATCTAACCTTACCACGAACACTAAGCCTCACTCTAACCCTAACCCTAACCCTAAAAATAACCCTAACCATAACCCTCAACCTAAACTTAACCCTAACCCTCACACTAGCCCTAACCCTAACCCAAACCATAATCCGAACCCTAAAACTCAATCTCAAACTCACCCTAACCCTAACCCTAGCCCTAAGGCTCACTCTCACCCTCACCCTCACCTTAACCCTAACCCTTAAACTCACCCTTAACCTAACTCTAACCCTAGCCTTATGCCTCACCCTCACCCTCAACCTCAGCCTAAACCTATCCCCAACCCTAAATCTCACCCTCACCCACACCCACACCCTAACCCAAACCCTAACCATAACCCTTAACGTAACCCTAACCCTAACACTAACCCTAACCATCATCCTAAACCTAACGCTAACCCTAACCCTAACCCCACTCTCATATTAACACCAAACTTAACCCTAACTGTAAGCCTCACCCTCATCCTCACCCTCACCCTAACCCTAGTACTGACTCTAACCCTAACCCTAACCCACAGCCTAACCATAATCTTAACCCTCAATCTCACCCACAACTTCACCTTAACCTTAACCCTCACCCTAAACCTAACCCTAACCCTCACCCTCACCCTCACCCTCACCCTTACACTCACATTTACCCTAACCCTAACCCTAACCCTAACCTTAAACCTAACCCTGAACCTCACCCTCATCCTCACCTTCACCCCCAGACTAAACCTAAACCTAACGCTAACCGTAAACCTAAATGCAAACCTCACCCTAACCATCACCCTAAGCCTCACACTAACCCTAACCCTAATGCTTATCCTTGGCCTAACCCTAAACCTACCTCCAAACCTCACCATCGCCCAAACCTCACCCTAAACCTAACCCTTAACCTCACCCTCACCCTGACCCTAACCCTCACCCTGACCCTGACCCTGACCCTAACCTTAAACCTAACCCTCAGCCTCACCCTAATCCTAATCCTAACACTAACCTAATCCTAACCCTCACACTCAACCTAACCTTAACCATCACCCTAACCCTAACCCTAACCCTAACCCTCACCTTCACTGTCAACCTCACCCTCATCCCCACCCTAACCCTAAGCCTAACCCTAATATTCACCCTCAATCTCCCTCTCCCCTCCCCCCTCCCCTTAACACTAAACCTAACCCTAAAACTGACCCTCACCCTCACCCTCACCCTAACTCTCACCCTTAGCCTTATCCTCACCCTAACCCTAACACTAATCCTAAACCTAGCACTCACCCTAACCCTAAATCTAATCTTCATCCTAACCCTAACCCTAACCCTAACCCTAATCCTCGCCCTAACTCTAACACTAACACTAGACCTCTCTCTTGCCTAACCCTAACCCTAACCCTAAACCTCACCCTCACCCTTCCTCTAACTCTATACTTAATGCTCATCCTAACCCTAATCTTCACCCTCACCCTCACAGTTACCCATACCCTCAACCCAACCTTCACCCTAACCCTAACCCTAACTCTAACCCTAACCCTCACCCTTACCCTCACTCTCACTCTCACCCTCGACCTTACCCTCATTCTAATCCTCACCCAACCCTAACGCTAACCCTAACCCTAACAGTCACCCAAACATAACCTTAACCCTTGCACTAACCCTAACCGTCACCCTAACTCTAACCCTATCCCTTATTCTAACCATAAGCATATCCCTCACTCTAACCCTCACCCTAACCCTCAACCTCACCCACACCCTAACCAAAACCCTAACCAAAACTCTAACCCTAACCCTAACCCTTTCCCTAATCCTCTTTCTAACTCTAATGCTAACCCTAGTCTTAACCATAACTCTAAACCTAAACTTAATGCTAACCATAAACGTCACTCTCATCCTCACCCTCACCCTCACCCTAACCCTCACTGTAACCCTAACCCTAACCCTAAACTGTATCCCTATCCCTAAACCTAACCCTAATTCTAACCCTAACCCTAACCCTCACTCTAATCCTCACCCCCATCCTAACCATGAACCTAACCTGAACCCTAACACTAACCCTCACCCTCACTCTCAACCTTACCACAACCCAAACCCTCACCATAACCCTAACCCTAACCCTCACCCTACACCTCACCCTATCCCTCACCCTCAACATCACCTAACCCTCACCTCACCCTAAGCCTAACACACACCTTGTCACCCTAACCAGAACCCTTACCACAACCCAAACCCTCACCCTCATCCTGACCCTAACCCTAACCCTAAAGCTCACCCCATCCCTAATCCTAACCCTAAACATAACCCTAATCCTAATCCTAACCCTCACCCTCACCCTAACCCTAACCCTAACCCTCACCTTGCCCTAACCCTAACCCTAAACCTCACCCTAAACCTCAACCTCTCTCACACCTTTAACAAAACCCTAACCTAACCCTCACCCTAATCCTCTTCCTAACCCTAACCCTAACCCTAATTTCAACCTTAACCCTAACTATAAACCTAACCCTAACCGTAAGCCTCACCCTCACCTTAACCCAAACGCTAACCCTCAACCTCACCCTCACCCTAAACCTAGCCGTCACCCTAACCCTAACCCTAACACAAAATATAACTCAACCCTAACCCTAATCCTAACCCTCACCCTAAACCTAAACCTAACCTTCACAATAACCCTAATCCTCACCCTCACCCTAACCCTCCCCTCACCCTAAAACTCACCCTAACCCTAACCCTAACCCTCACCCAACTCTAAACATAATCCTAACCTTACCACAAACCCTAACCCTCACACTCACCCTAACCGTAAACCCTAACCCTAACCCTCACCCTAACTCTAATCCTCACCTTCACCCACATCATCACCCTAACCCTACCCTCACCCTAACCCTAAAACTCACCCTAAACCTAACCCTAACCCTCACCCTAATTCTAACCCTCCCTCTAACCCTAATCCTCACCCACACTCTCAACCTAACCCTAAACCTCACCCTAATACCCACCCTCACCCTAACCATAAACATAAACCTAACACTACCACCAATCCTAACCCTCACCGTCACCCTTACCCTCATCCTCACCCTCACCTTCACCCTAACCCTACGGCTAGTCCAAACACTCACACTCACCTTCAATCTTACCCTTACTGTAACCCTAACCCCAACCCTCACCCTTATCCTCACTCTAAACTTAACCCTCACCCTAACCATAACCCTAGCCCAAACACTCACCCTCACCTTCAACCTCTCTCAATCCTAACCCTAACCTTAACCCTCACCCTAACCTTAACCCAAAACCTAAACTTAACCCTCACCCTATCCCTAAACCAAATGCTAAACCTCACCTAGCATTCACCCTAATGCTAAACCTAACCCTCAACCTCACACTCACCCTAATCCTTACCCTCCCTCAAACACTCACCCTCACCTTCAACCTCACCCAAGCCTAACCCTAAACCTTACCCTAACCCTAACCCTCACCCTCAACCTAGCCTTAACCCTAAAACTAAACTTAACCCTCACCCTATCCCTAAACCAAACCCTAACCTCAACCCTAACCCTAACCCCAACCCTAACCCTCACCAACACTCAACCTAACCCTAGCCCTCACCCTAACCCTAACCCTAAAGATAGCGCTAACCCTCACCCTCACCCTAACCCTGACCCTAAACTTCACCCTAACACTAACCCTCACCATCAAGCTAACCGTAAACCTAACCCTAACCGTAACCCTAACACTAAACATAACCCTAACTCTAACCCTAATCCTAACCCTCACTCTCATCCTAACACTAACCCCAACCCTAACCCTAAATATCACCCTCACAGTCACCCCTATGGTAAACCTAACCCTCACCCTCACCCTCACCCTCAGTCTAACCCTCACTCTAACACTAAGCCTAACCCTAAACCTAACACTAACCCTATCCGTCACACTCACCCTCACCTTAACCCTAAACATAACCCTAACCCACTCAATCCTAACCCTAACCATCATCCAAACCCTAACTGTAACCCTAACATTAACCATCACCCTCACCTGAACCCTAACTCTAATCCTAAACCTAACCCTAACCGTCACCCTCACCCTGACCCTAACCCTAACCCTAGCCTTCACCCTAACTCTAAACCTAACCCTAAACCTCACCTTAACCCTAACCCTCACCCTAACTCTAACTCTAAACCTAACCCTAACCCTCACCCTCACCTTCACCCTCATCCTAAACCTAAACCTAAACGTAACCCTAATGCTAACACTAACCCTAATCCTCATCCTCACCCTCACCCTAATCCTAACCATAACCCTCACCTTCACCCTAACTCTAAACCTCACCCTAACCCTAACTCTAACCCAAGCCTTCACCCTCACCCTCAGCCTCACCCTTATCATAACCACAACCCTTACCCTCCCCCTCCCCTCCCCCTCCCCTCCCCCTCACATTCACGCTAAACCTAACACAAAATATCACCCTCATCCTAACCCTAACACTCTCCCTAACTCTAACTCTCACACTGACCCTAACCTTAACCCTAACCTTTACCCTCACCTTAACCCTCACCCTAATATTAACCCTTACATTACCCCTAACACTAACCCTCACCCTCACCCTCACTCTAAACCTAAGCCCAAGCCTCACCCTCATCCTAAACTGAACACTCACCCTATTCTTAACCCTGACCCTTACCCTAACCCTAACCCTAACCCCAACCCTCACAATCACCCTCACCATAACCTTAACCTTAATGCTAACCCTCACGCTAACCCTCACCCTAACCCTAACCCTCACCCTAAACCTAAACTCTATCCCTAATGCTCACACTGATACTAACCCTACCCCTAAACCTAACCCTAACCCTTACCCTAACCCTAACTCTAATCCAAACCTAACCCTAACACTCACCCTAACCCTAACACTAATCCTTACCCTAATCCTAACCCTAACACTAACCCAAACCCTGACCCACACTATTATGCTCACCCTAGCACTAACCCTAACTCTAACCCTAACCCTAATTCTAAACATAAACCTAACCCTCACCCTAACCCTAAACCTAACTGTAACCCTCACCATAATCCTAACCCTCACCCTAGCCGTAATCCTCACCCTCACCCTCATCCTCACCCTCACCCTAACTCTATCCCTAAGCCTAACTCTAACCTAAGCCTAACACTAACCCTAACCCTAACAGAACCCTAACCCAGACCCTCACCCTAACCCTCACCCTCACTCTCACCCCACCCTAAAGTAATCCTCCCCTCCCCTAACCCTAACCCTCACCTTAAGCCTAACCCTAACCCTAACCCTCACCCTCAATCTAATGCTCACCCTTATGCTAACCTTAACACTCACCCTAAACCTAAGCCTAACCCTAACCCTCACTGTAACCCTAACCAGAAAGTTCACCCTAACCCTAACCCTAATCTTCACCTTCACTTTCACCCAAATAATCACCCTTATCCTAACCCTATCGCTCACCCTAAAACTAACCATAAACCTAATTCTCACCCTCACCCTAAACCTCCCCCTAACCCTAACTGAACCCTAACCTAAACCCGAACTCAAACCCTAACCATAGCCCTCACCATAACCCTAACCCTAACCCTAGCCTTCACCTTAACCCTCACCCTAATCCTCACCCTCACCCTAACCCTCACACTTACCCTAACCCTAACCTTAACCCTAACCCTAACCCTATCCCTCACCCTGACACTGACCCTAACCCTAAACCTAATCCTAACCCTAACCCTAAAACTAACTCTAATTCTAAGCCTCACACTCACACCATAAACTTAAACTTCACCCTAACCCTCAGTCTCACCCTAACCCTAAGCCTAATATTAAAACTAATCCTAACCCTCACATTCACCCTAACCCTAACCATCAGCCTAGCCCTAACCATAACCCTCACCCTCACCTTCACCCTCACTCTCACCCTCACCCTAAGACTAACCCTAAACTTCACCCTCAACCTCACCCTCGACCTCACCCTCACCCTGACCTTAAACCTAACCCTACTCCTAAACCTCACACTCACCCTAACCCTAACACTCACCCTAACCCTCACCATAAGCCTACCCCTAACCTAGCACTAACCCTTACCCTCACCCTCATCCTCACCCTTATTCTTACCCTAACCATAGCTCTAACCCTAAATCTCACCCTAAGCCTAAATCTAACCCAACCCTAAGCCTCATCCTAAATGTAACACATACCCTAACCTTTACCCTCACCCTCACCCACAGACTCACCATAAATCTAAACCGAACACTAACCCTAACCCTAACCTAAACCTAACCCTCACCCTAACCTTCACGCATAGCCTCACTATCACCCTCACCCTAACCTAACGCTCACCCTGACTGTAACCACAAACCTCACCCTAACCCTAACCCATGCACTAAACCTCACCCTCACCCTAACCCTAACCATATACCTCAGCCTAACCCTAACACTCATCCTAACCCTAACCCTAGCCCTCACCCTAACCATAACTGTAATTCTCAACCTAACCTTAACTCTAATTCTCACTCTCAAACTCAAGCTAAACCTTAGCCTCAGCTTCACCCTAAACCTAACCCTCACCCTAAACCTAACCATAGCCTCCACCCTAGCCCTAAATCTCACCCTAAACCTAATTCTAACCGTAACCCTAACACTCACCTAATCCTAACACCAATAGTAACCCTAACCCTCACCCTCACCAAACCCTAACACTCACCCTCATCCTCACCTTAACCTAACCCTAAACCTCACACTCTCCCTCACTCTCACTTTCACCCTAGCCCTAACCTTCACCCTCACCCTCACCATAACCCTAATACAAACCCTAACCTTAACCCTAAACCTAACCCTCACTCACACCCTAACCAAAACCCTAACCCTAATACTCTCCTATACCTCAACCTAACTCTCACCCTAATTTTAATGCTAACCTTATGCCTAACAGTAACCCTCACCCTCAACCACACCCTCACCCTAAACCTAACCCCAACCCTCACCCTCACCATAACGCTAACATTCACCCTAATCTTAACCCTCACCCTCAAGCTAAATCAAACTCTAACCCTAGCCATCACCCTAACCCTGATCCCCACCCTCACCCTCACCCTCACCATCACCCTAACCCTAACCCTCACCCTAACCCTAAACCTAAACATACAGCTCACCCTCACCCTCACCCACACCCTCCTAGACTGTACCTTACCTGTCATCAAACCTACTCTTCCAAGCTTGTACGTTCTGTCTTAGGATGACAAACATAATTAATGAAATTACCCATTTTTGACTACACACTATTTTAATTTCTAGGGAGGAATGGTTTTCTTATATATGTGAGCAAAGACTGTGCCTGTCTGAGTTTGTCATTAACTTATGAATGTCTCACCTGTCATCAAACCTACTCCTCCAAGCGAACAGGCTTTGTCTTAAGTTGACAAACATAATTAATGAACTTACCCATCTGACTAGCAGCCTGTATAATTTCTGGTACACAAAGACTGTGAATGTCTTAGGTTGTCATTAATTTATGAATGTCTTACCGGTCATCAAACATACTCCTCCAAGTGAATAGATTCTGTCATAAGTTGACAAACATAATTAATGAACTTACCCTTCTTTGACTACCACACTGCTTTAATTTTTGGGATATATATATATATATATATATATATATATAGACATACATACACATATATATGAGCAAAGACTGTGCCTGTCTTAGATTGTCATTAACTTATGAATGTCTTTCCCTTTATCAAGCTTACTTCTCCAAGCGAATAGGTTCTGTCGTTGGTTGAGAAACATAATTAAGAACTTACCCGTCATGGACTACCAGCCTGCTTTAATTTCTGTGTTTTATATATATATATATATATATATATATATATGCAATTTAATTAAATAATTAGTTAATTAATCCCTATAAATGAGAGTGAGACTCAGAGATTGGAGAGTCTGGGAAGTACCATGAGAATGCCTGTATATGGTCAGAGAAGGAAAACTCTGGTTAACTGTATGAGTGTGGAAGACAGCTGTGGTGAGGGATGATTTTCTTTCATAAATAAGCCTCATAGTGGTGCGAGCTGCCTAGAAACAGCCAGCGACACAGATGTATGCCCTAATGATAAGAATGCTTATTCAGAAAACAAGGAACACAGGCAAATTCGTATTCACTTTTCTCAAAATATCACCAGGTATCAGGTAGTATGGTAAGTAACCTGAAATTGATGGTGTTCTGGAGAAAACCGGAATGTTTCCTGGAGCTAATTAATCACAGGTAAATTAATTATGTAATTAGTTAATTAATCTCTAGAAATGAGAGGGAAATTAAGCGATTAGAGTGTATTGGAAGTACCATGAAAAAGCCTGTATATGGCCTGAGAAGGAACACTTTAGTGAACAGTATGAGCATGAAGGACAAAGTTCTTTAAAATGAAGCTGTGGTGAGGCAAATTTTTCTTTGAGAAATAAGCCTCATGGTGGACCAAGAGGTCTCAGAATCACCCAGCGACACAGCTGTAGGCACTAATAATAACAACGCTGATTGAGAAAACAAGGGCAACAGGCAAATTCCTATTCACTTTGTCTTAAAATATCACCAGGTGTCAGGTGGTGTGGCAAGTAACGTAATTAACGCTTTTCTTGAGAGGACTGGAACGATTCTGTTGTAAATTAAGCACAGGTAAATTAATTACATAATTAGTTAATTAATCCCTAGAAATGAGAGTGAAACTCAGAGATTGGAGAGTGTGGGAAGTACCGTGAGAAAGCCTGTATATGGTCAGAGAAGGAAAACTCTGGTTAACTGTATTTGTGTGGAAGACAAGGTTTATGAATGTACAGCTGTAAAGAGTGTTAATTTTCTTTGAGAAATAAGCGTGATGGTGGTATGAGCAGCTTGAGAAACAGCCAGCAACACAATTGTACGCGCTAGTGATAAAAACGCTGATTCAGAAAACAAGGACCACAGGCAAATTCCTATTCACTTTGTATCAAAATATCACCGGGTATCACCTGGTGTGGCAAGTAACACGAAATTGACAGTGTTTTGGATAAAACTGGAAGGTTTCCTGGTGTTAATTAAGCACATGTAAATTAAGTAGGTTATTTGTTATTTAATTTCTAGAAATGAGAGTGAAACTCAGAGATTGGAGAGTGTTGGAAGTACTGTGAAAAGACAGTAGATGGTCAGAGAAGGAACACTGTGGTTAGCTGTATGAGAGAAAAAGACAATGTTCATTAAAATGAAGCTGTGGTGAGGGAAGTTTTTCTTTGAGGAATAAGCCTCATGGAGATCCGAGAGCCCAGAGAAATAGCCAATGACAGAGCTGTAGGCAATAATGAGGAGAACGCTGTTTGTGAAAAGAAGGTCAAAAGGCAAATTCATATTCAATTTTCCTCCAAATATCAACAGGTTCAGATGGTGTGGTAAATAACCTGAAATTGACCGTGTTCTGGAAAAAACAGAATGTTTACTAGTGCTAATTAAGCACAGGTAAAAGGATTAGGTAAATAGTAAATTAATCTCTATCAATGAGAGTCAAACTCAGAGATAAAAGAGTGTGAAAAGTACCATGAGAAAGTCTGTATATGGTGAGAGAAGAACGACTCTGGTTAACCATATGAGTCTGGAAGTCAAGTTTCGTGAAAGTAGAGCTGTGTTGAGGGATGATTATCTCTGAGAAATGAGCCTCATGGTAGTCTGCCGGGTCTGAGAAACAGCTAGCGACACAGCTGTAGGCAACAATGATAAGAATGCTGATTGAAGAAACAAGAACAGCAGGCAAATTCCTATTCACGTTGTCTCAAAATATCAACAGGTGTCAGTTGGTGAGGCAAGTAACACAAAATTGATGGTTTTCTGGAGAAAACCGCAATGTTTCCTGGTGTTAATTAAGCACAGGTAAATTAGTTAGGTTATTAGTTACTTAATCTCTAAAAATGAGAGTGAAACTCAGAGATTGGAGAGAGTTGGAAGTACCATGAAAAAGCCTGTATAAGGTCAGAGAAGGAACACTGGTGAACTAAATGAGAGTGAAAGACAATGTTCATTAAAATCAAGCTGTGGTGAGGGAAGTTTTTCTTTGAGAAATAAGCCTCATGGTTGTCCGTGGGGCCTAAGAAACCGTCAAGGACACAGCAGTAGGCAATAATGATAAGAACGCTGATTGAGAAAACAAGGACAAAAGGCAAATTGGAATTCACTTTGTCTCAAAATACCACCAGGTGTCAGCTGGTGTGGCAAGTAACCCCAAATTGACAGTGTTCTGGAGAAAACTGGAACATTTATTGGTGCTAATTAAGCACAGGTAAAATAATTGCCTAATTAGTTAATTATTCTCTGGAAATGAGAGTGAAACTTAGAGATTGGAGAGTGTGGGAAGTACCATGAGAAAGCCTGTAGATGGTCAGCAAAGGAACACTCTGGTTGACTGTATCAGTGTGGAAGTCAAGGTTCATGAAAGTAAACCTGTCCTGAGGGATGATTATCTTTCAGAAAAAAAGCTTCATGGTGGTCTGAGGGGCCTGAGAAATAACTAGTGACAGAACTGTAGACAATAATGATAAGAATGCCAATTCAGAAAACAAGAACAATAGACAAATTTCCATTAACTTTGTCTCAAGATATCACCAGGTGTCAGTTGGTGTGGCAGGTAACCCAGAATTGACGGTGCTCTGGAGAAAATTGGAAGGATTCTGGGTAGTAATTAAGCAAAAAAAATTAATTACATAATTAGTTACTTTATCTGTAGCAATGAGATTGAAACTCAGAGATTGGAGAGAATTGTAAGTACCATTGAGAAGCTTGTCTGTGGTCACAGAAGGAATACTGTGTTGATGTGCGTGAGAGTGAAAAACAATGTTCATTAAGATGAAGCTGTGGTGAGGGAAGTTTTTCTTTGAGAAACAAGCCTTATGGTGGTCTGAGTGGCCTGAGAAACAGCAAGCGACACAGCTGTAGACACCAATGGTAAGAACGCTGATTGAGAAAATAAGGACAACAGGCAAATTGCTATTCACTTTGTCTCAAAATATCACCTGGTGTCAGCTGGTGAGGCAAGTAACCAGAAATTGACAGTGTTTTGGAGAAAACTGGAGCGTCTCCTGGTGTTAATGAAGGACAGGTAAATTAATTACGTAATGAGTTACTTAATCTCTAGAAATGAGAGTGAAACGTAGAGATTGGAGAGAGTTGGAATTACCATGAAAAAGCCTGTATACGATTAGAGAAGGGACACTGTGGTGAACGATATGAGAGTGAAAGACCATATTCATTACAATAAAGCTTTGGTGAGGGTAGTTTTTCATTGAGAAATAAGCCTCATGGTGGTTTGAGGGACCTAAGAAACAGCCAGTGACTGAGCTGTAGGAAATAGTGATAAGAACACTGATTGAGAAAAGAAGGACAACAGCCAAATTCCTATTCATTTTGTCTCAAAATATCACCAGGTGTCAGCTGGTGAGGCAAGTAACACAAAATTGACAGTGTTCGGCAGGAAGCCGGAATGTTTCCTGGTGTTAATTAAGCACAGGTAAATTAAGTAGGTTATTAGTTACTTAATCTCTAGAAATGAGAGTGAAACTCAGAGATTGGAGAGATTTGCAAGTACCATGAGAAAACCCGTATATGGTCACAGAGAGAACACTGTGGTGAAGTGTATGAGAGTGAAAGACAATGTTCATTAAAATGAAGCTGTTGTGAGGTGAGTTTTTCTTTGAGAAACAAGCCTTATGGTGGTCCGAGGGGCCTGAGAAATAGCCAGTGACACAGCTGTAGGCACCAATAAAAAGAACGCTGATTGAGAAAATAAGGACAACAGGCAAATTCTTATTGACTTTTTCTCTAAATATCGCCAGGTGTCAGTTGGTGTGGAAAGTAAACCGGAATTGACAGTGTTCTGGAGAAAACCGGAACATTCCCTGGTGTTAATAAAGCACAGGTAAATTAACTATGTAATTAGTTACTTAATCTCTAGAAATGAGAGGGAAACTCAGAGCTTACAGTGTGTTGTAAGTATCATGCAAAAGCTTGTATATGGTAAGAGAAGGAACAGTGTGGTGAACTGTATGAGACAGAAAGACTATGTTCATTAAAATGAACCTATGGTGAGTGAAGTTTCTCTTTGAGGAATAAGCCTCCTGGTGGTCTGAGAGGCCTGAGAAAGAGCCAGCGACACAACTGTAGGCAATAATGATGAGAACGCTGCTTGATAAAAGAAGGGCAACAGGCAAATTTGTATTCACTTTGCCTCAAAATATCACCAGGTTCAGGTGGTGTGGCAAGCAACCCAAAATTGAAGGTGTTCTTGAAAAACCGGAATGCTCCCTGGTGTTACTTAACATAATTGTGCAATTAATTAATTAATCTCTAGAAATAGGAGGGAAACTCAGGGATAAGAGTGTGTTGGAAGTACCATGGAAAGCCTGTATACAGGCAGAAAAGGAGCAGTATGGTGAACTGTATGAGAGGTAAGGACAATGTTCATTAACATGAAGCTGTGGTGAGGGAAGTTTTCCTTTGAGGAATAAGCCTCATGATGTTCAGAGAGTCCTGAAAAGCAGCCAGCGACACAGCTTTAGGCATTAGTGATGAGAATACTGTTTGAGAAAAGAAGGACAACAGCCAAATTCGTATTCACTTTGCCTCAAAATATCACCAGGTTCATGTGGTGTGCAAAGTAAACCAAAATTGATGGTGTTCCAGAGAAAAATGCAACATTCCATGGTGTTAATTAAGCAGAGGTAAATTAATTATGCAATTAATTAATTATTCACTGAGAGGGAAACTCAGAGATTGAGTGTGTTGGAAGTACCATGAGGAAGCCTGTATATGGTCAGAGAAGGAACAGTGTTCTGAATTGTGTGAGAATGGAAGACAATGTTCATTAAAATGAAGCTATGTTGAGGGAAGATTTTCTTTGAGGAATAAGCCTCATGGAGATCCGAGAGCCCAGAGAAACAGCCAGTGACAGAGCTGTAGGCAATAATGAGGAGAACGCTGTTTGTGAAAAGAAGGTCAACAGGCAAATTCATATTCAATTTTCCTCCAAATATCAACAGGTTCAGATGGTGTGGTAAATAACCTGAAATTGATGGTGTCCTGGAGAAAACCGTAATGTTTACTGTCTTAAGTAAGCACAGGCAAAATGACTAGGTAATTAGTTAATTAATCTCTATCAATGACAGTGAAACTCAGAGATAGGAGATTGTGAAAAGCACCATGAGAAAGGCTGTATATGGTGAGAGCAGAATGACTCTGGTTAACTATATGAGTCTGGTAGTCAAGTTTCGTGAAAGTAAAGCTGTGTTGAGGGATGATTATCATTGAGGAATGAGCCTCATGGTAGTCTGCGGGGCCTGAGAAACAGCCAGCGTCACAGCTGTAGGCAATAATGATAATAATGCTGATTGAGAAAACAAGGACAAAAGGCAAATTGGAATTCACTCTGTCTCAAAATACCACCAGGTGTCAGCTGGAGTGGCTAGTAACCCAAAATTGACGGTGTTCTGGAGAAAACTGGAATGTTTATTGGTGCTAATTAAGCATAGGTAAAATAATTACCTAATTAGTTAATTAATCTCTAGAAATAAGAGTGAAACTTAGAGATTTGAGAGTGTGGGAAGTACCATGAGAAAGCCTGTAGATGGTTATCGAAGGATCACTCTGGTTGACTGTATCAGTGTGGAAGTCAAGGTTCATGAAAGTAAACCTGTCCTGAGGGATGATTATCTTTCAGAAAAAAGCTTCATGGTGGTCTGAGGGGCCTGAGAAACAGCCTGCGACAGAACTGTAGACAATAATGATAAGAACGCCGATTCAGAAAACAAGAACAACAGGCAAATTCCCACTAACTTTGCTTCAAGATATCACCAGGTTTCAGTTGGTGTGGCAAGTAACCCGAAATTGACGGTGCTCTGGAGAAAATTGGAAGGATTCCTGGTAGTAATTAAGCAAAAAAATTAATTACATAATTAGTTACTTAATCTGTAGCGATGAGATTGAAACTCAGAGATTGGAGAGAATTGTAAGTACCATTGAGAAGCCTGTCTATGGTCACAGAAGGAACACTGTGGTGAAGTGTGTGGGAATAAAAAGCAATATTCATTAAGATAAAGCTGTGGTGAGGGAAGTTTTTCTTTGAGAAACAAGCCTTATGGTGGTCTGAGTGGCCTGAGAAACAGCAAGCAACACAGCTGTAGGGCAGCAATGATAAGAATGCTGATTGAGAAAATAAGGACAACAGGCAAATTGCTATTCAATTTGTCTCAAAATATCACCAGGTGTCAGCTGGTGTGGCAAGTAACCCGAAATTGACAGTGTTTTGGAGAAAACCGGAATGTCTCCTGGTGTTATTTAAGGAGAGGTAAATTAATTATGTAATGAGTTACTTAATCTCTAGTAAATCTCTGTAAAGCAGAGATTGGAGAGAGTTGGAATTACCATGAAAAAGCCTGCATATGGTAAGAGAAGGAACACTCTAGTTAACTGTATGAGTGTGGAAGACTATGTTCATTAAAGTAGAGCTGTGTTGAGGGATGTTTCTATTTGAGAAATAAGCCTCATGGTTGTCTGAGGCCCAAGAAACAGCCAGTTACACAGCTGTAGGCAATAGTGATAAGAATGCTGGTTCAGAAAACAAGGACACCAGGCAAATTCCTATTCACTTTCTCTCAAAATTTCACCAGGTTAAGGTGGTTTGGCAAGTAACCAGTATTTAACGTTGTTCTGGAGAAAACAAGAACGTTTCCGGTTGTTAATTAAGCACACATAAATTAATTATGTAATTGGTTACTTCATATTTAGAAATAAGAGTGAAACTCAGAGATTGGAGAGTATGGGAATTATCATGAGAAAACCTGTATATGGTCAGAGAAGGAACAGTTGGGTGAACTGTATGAGCGTGGAAGACAAGGTTCAAGAGTGTAGATCTGTGGTGATGGATGATTTTCTTTGAGATAAAAGCCTCATGGTGGTATGAGCAGCTAGGGAACCAGCCAGCGACACAGCTGTAGGTCATAATGATTAGAATGCTGGTTCAGAAAACAAGGACAACAGGCAAATTCATATTTTCTTTGTCTGGAAATATCTGCAGGTGTCAGCTGGTATGTCAAGTAACTCAAAATTGACGGTGTTGTGGAGAAAACCAGAATGTTTCCTGGTGTTAATTAAGCAGAGGTAAATGAAGTAGGTTATTCGTTACTTAATCTCTAGAAATGAGAGTGAAACTCAGAGATTGGAGGGTGTTTGAAGTACCATGAAAAATCCTTTTTATGGTCAGAGAAGAACACTCTGGTGAAATGTATGAAAGTGAAAGACAATGTTCTTTAAAATGAAGCTGTGGTGAGGGAAGTTTTTCTTTGAGAAATAAGCCTCACGGTGGTCCGAGAGGTCTGAGAAACAACCTAGCAACACAACTGTAGGCACTAATGATAAGAATGCTGATTGAGAAAACAAGGGCAACAGGCAAATTTGAAGTCACTTTGTCTCAAAATATCACCAGGTGTCAGCTGTTGTTGCAAGTAGCCTGAAATTGACAGTGTTCTGGAGAAAACCTGATGTTTCCTGGTGTTAATTAAGCACAGGTAATTTAATTACGTAATTAGTTATCTAATCTCTAGAAATGGGAGTGAAGCTCAGAAATTGAAGGGCGTTGGAAGTACCATGAAAAAGCCCGTATATGGTCAGAGAGAGAACACTGTGGTGAACTGTATGAGAGAGAGAGAGAGAGAGAGAGAGAGAGAGAGAGACAATGTTCATTAAAATGAAGCTGTGCTGAGGGATGTTTTTGTTTCAGAAATAAGCATCATGGTGATCTAAGGGGCCTGAGAAACAGCAAGCGACACAGCTGTAGGCAATTAGAACGCAGATTGAGAAAGAAGGACAACAGGCAAATTCCTATTCACTTTGTCTCAAAATATCACCAGGTACATGTGGTGTGGCAATAACCAGTAATTAAGGTTGTTCTGGAGGAAACAGAACATTTCCTGGTGTTAATTTAGCACAGGTAATTTAATTATGTAATTAGTTACTTAATCTCTGGAAATGAGAGTGAAACTCAGAGATTGGAGAGTATGGGAAGCACCATGAGAAAGCCTGTATATAGTCAGAGAAGGAACATTCTGGTGAACTGTATGAGTGTGAAAGACAATATTCAGACAATATTAATGGTGTTCTGGAGAAAACCGGAATGTTTCCTGGTGTTATTTAAACTCAGGTAAATTAATTACATAATGAGTTACTTAATCTCTAGAAATGAGAATGAAAAATTCTCATTATGAGAAAGAGAAAGCCTGTATATGGTTAGAGAGGGAACACTCTTGATAACAATCTGAGTGTGGAAGACAAGGTTCAAGAGTGTAGATCTGTGGTGACAGATGACTTTCTTTGAGAAATAAGCCTCATGGTGGTATCAGCAGCCTGAGAACCATCCAGTGACACAGCTGTAGGCTGTAATGATAAGAAAGCTATTTCAGAAATCAAGGACAACAGTCAAATTTGTATTTACTTTGTCTCAAAATATCACCAGGTGTCAGGTGGTGTGGCAAGTAACTTCTAATTAAGGGTGTTCTGGAGAAAAACTGGAACATTTCCTGGTGTTAATTAAGCTCAGATAAATTTATTACCTAATTAGTATCTTAATGTCTAGAAATGAAAGTGAAATTCAGAGATTGGAGAGTGTGGGAAGTATTATGAAAAAGCCTGTATATGGTCAGAAACACTCTGGTTAACGGTATGAGTGTGGAAGACAATGTTCATGAAAGTAGAGCTGTGGTGATGGATGTTTTTCTTTGAGAAAAAGGCCTCATAATGGTATGAGTGTCCTGAGAAACAGCTAGAGACACAGCTGTAGGCAATAATGAGGAGAACGCTGATTCTGAAAACAAGGACACAGGTAAACTCGCATTCACTTTTTCTCAAAATATCACCTGGTTTCAGCTGGTGTTGCAAGCAGCCCTTAAGTAACAGTGTTCTGGAGAAAACCGTAATGCTTCCTGGTGTTAACTAAGAACAGGTAAATTAATTAGGTAAATAGTTAATTAATCTTTAGAAATCAGAGTGACAATCAGGGATTGGAGGATGTGGGAAGTACCATGAAAAATCCTGTATATGGTCAAAGAAGGAACACTGTGGTGAACTGTATGAGAATGAAAAAACAATGTTTATTAACATGAAGCTGTGGTGAGGGACATTTTCCTTTGAGAAATAAGCCCCATGGTGGGGTGAGAGGCCTGAGAAATAGCCAATGACACAGTTGTAGGCAAAAATGATAAGAGCACTGATTGAGAAAGCAAGGACAATAAGCAAATTCGTATTCACTTTGTCTCAAAATATCACCGGGTTTAGGTGGTGTGGCAAGTGAACTGAAATTGATGGTGTTCTGGTGAAAACGGAAACATTTCCTGGTGTTAATTAAGCACAGGTATATTAATTATGTAATAAATTACTTAACCCCTAGAAATGAGAGTGAAACTCAGATTCGAGAGTGTGGGAAATACCATGAAAAAGTCTGTATATGGTCAGAGAAGGAACAACCTGGTTAACAGTATGAGTGTGGAAGACAAGGTTAATGAAAGGAGAGCTGGGGTGAGGGAAGTTTTTCTTTGAGTAATAAGCCTCATAATGATACTAGTGGCCTGAGAAACAGCCAGCGACACAGCTGTAGGCAATAATGATGAGAATGCTGATTAAGAAAACAAGGACAACAGACAAATTCCTATTCACTTTGTGTCAAGATATCACCAGGTTCAGGTGGTGTGGCAAGTAACTAGTAATTAACGTTCTGAAGAAAATTGGAATGATACCTGAAGTTTATTAAGCACAGGCAAATTAATTATGTAATTAGTTGCTTAATCTCTAGAAATGAGAGTGAAACTCAGAGATTGGGAAGTATCATTTAGGAAGTACCATGAGAAAGCCTGTATATGGTAAGAGAAGGAAAACTCTGGTGAACTGTATGCATGTGGAAGAAAAGGTACATGAAAGTAGAGCTGTAGTGATAGATGATTTTCTTTGAGAAATACGTCTCCTGATGGTACAAATGGCCTGAGAACCAGCCAGCAACACAGCTGTAGGCATAATGGTAAGAACACTGATGCAGAAAACAAGGACCACAGGCATATTCGTATTCACTTTGTCTCAAAATATCACCATGTATCATGTGATGTGGCAAATTACCAGAAATTGACATTGTTTTGGAGAAAACCAGAATGTTTCCTAGTGTTAATTAAGCACAAGTACATTAATTATGTAATTAGTTACTTAATCTCTAGAAAAGAGAGTGAAACTCAGAGATTGTAGAGTGTGGGAAGTACCATGAGAAAACCTGTATGTATTCAGCGAAGAAACACTCTTGTTAACAGTATGAGTGTGGAAGACAAGGTTAATCAAAGTAGAGCTGTGGTGAGGGATGATTTTCTTTGAGAACTAAGATGCATGGTGGTACGAGAGGCCTGAGAACCAACCACTGACACAGCTGTAGAACCTAATGACAAGAAAGCTGAATAAGAAATCAAGTACAACTGTCAAATTCGTATTCACTTTGTCTTAAAATATCACCAGGTGTTAGCTGGTGTGGCAAGTAACCCGAAATTGATGGTGTTTTGGAGCAAACCGAACGTGTCCTGGTGTTAGTTAAGGACAGTTAAATTAATTATGTAATTAGTTACTTAACCTCTAGAAATGAGATTGAAACTCAGCGTTTAGAGACTGTTGGAAGTACCATGCAAAAGCCTGTATATAGTCAGAGAAGGAACACTGTAGTGAACTCTATGAAAATGAAAGACAATGTTCATTTAAATGACGCTGTGGTGAGGGAAGTTTTACTTTGAGAAATAAGCCTTATGCTTGTCTGAGGGGACTGGGAAATAGCCAGGGACACAGATGTGGGCAATAATGATAAGAATGCTGATTCAGAAAACAATGACAACAGGCAAATTCGTATTCACTTTGTCTCAAAATATCACTAGGTGTCAGGAGGTGTGGCAAGTAACGCGTAATTAATGGTGTCTGGAGAAAACTGGAGCATCTCCTGGTGTTAATTAAGCACAAGCAAATTAATTATGTAATTAGTTACTTTCTCTAGAAATGAGAATGAAACTCAGAGAGTAGAAGGTCTGGGAAGTACCATAGAAAAGCCTGTATAAAGTCGCAGAAGGAACACTGTGGTGAACTGTTTGAGAGTGAAAGACAATGTTCATTAAAAGGAACCTGTGGTGAGGGATGTTTTTCTATGAGAAATAAGTTTCCTAGCTGTATGAGCGGCCTGAGAAACAGCCAGCGACACAGCTGTAGGGAATAATGATAAGAACACTGATTCAGAAAAGACAGACAGCAGGCAAACTTGTGTTCACTTTGTCTGAAATTATCACCAGGTGTCAGCTGGTGTAGCAATTAACCCAAAATTGACAGTGATCTGGGGAAAACTGGAAGGCTTCCTGGTGTTAATTAAACACAGGTAAATTAATAATGTTATTAGTTAATAAATCTCTAGAAATGAGAGTGAAACTCAGAGATTGGAAAGTGTGGTAGGTACTGTGACAAAGCCTGTATTCGGTCAGAGAAAGAACAATCTTGTTAACAATATGAATATGGAAGACAATGTTCATGATAGCAGACCTGTAGTGAGTGATGATTTTCTTTGAGAAAAAAGTCTCCTAGTCATACGATCGGCCTGAGAAACATCGAGCAACACAACTGTCAGCACAAATGATGAGAACACTGCTTGAGAAAATAAAGACAATGGGAAAATTCAAATTGACTTTTGCGAAAATATCACCAGGTGTCAGCTGGTGTGGCAAGTAACCTGAAATTGACGGTGTTCTGGAGAAAACAGGAATGTTTCCAGGTGTTAGTTAAGCACAGGTAAATTAGTTAGGTAATTAGTTATTTAATCTCTAGAAATGAAAGTGAAACTCAGAGATTGGAGGGTGTTGGAAGTACCATGAAAAAGTCTGTATATGGTCAGAGAAGGAACAGTGTGGTGAATTGTATGAAATTGAAAGGCAATGTTCCTTAAAATGAAGCTGTGGTGAGGGAAGTTTTCTTTGGGAAATAAGCCTCACGGTGGTCCAAGGGGCCTGAGAAACAGCCAGGGACACAGCTGTAGGCAATAATGATAACAACGCTGATTCAGAAAACAAGGACAACACATTATCTCAAAATATCACCAGTCAGCTGGTGTGGCAAGTAACCTGTAATTAACATAGTTCTGGGGAAAACCAGAAAGTTTCCTGGTGATACTTAAACAGGGTTAAGGTTGTGAGGGTTAGGGTTAGCGTTGTTAGGGTTAGACCCATAGCTTTTAGGGTTAGGGTTGTTAGGGTTAGGGTTAGTGTTGTTAAGGTTAGGGTTACAGTTAGTGTTAATGTTGGGGTTGTTAGGTTTAGGGTAGTTAGGCTTAGGGTTAGGATTGTTAGGGTTAGGGTTGGGTTGTTAGGGTTAGGGTTAGGATTGTTAGGGTTCGGGTTTGGGTTAAGGTTGTTAGGGTTAGGCTTAGGTTAGGGTTAGTGTTGTGAAGGTAACAGGGTTGTTAAAGTTAGGGTGAGGGTTGTTAGGGTTGGGTTAAGGTTAGGGAAAGGGTAAGCGTAAGGTTTAGATTTGTTGGGGTTAGGGTTAGTTTTAGGGTTATGGTTAGGTTTAGTGTTGTTAGGGTTAGGGTTAGGAGTGTTATGGTTCGGGTTAGGGTTATTCAGTTTTGGCTTAGGATAAGGGTAATGGTAATGTGAAGGGTAAGGGTTAGGTTTGTTACAATTAGTGCTGGTAGTGTTAGGGTTAGGGATAGATTAGGCTTAGTGTTAGCGATGTTAGGGTTAGGGTATTAGGAATAGGGTTAGGGTTAGGATAAGGGTTGCTAGGATTAGGGTTAGTGTTAGGGTTGTTAGGGTTAGAGTTCGGGTTAGGGATGTTAGGGTTTGGATTAGGTTTAGGGTTAATGTTAGTATTAGGGTTAGAGTTAGGGTAAGGGTAGTCATAAGGTGTACGTTTGTTAGTGTTAGGGTTAGGGTTTTTAGGGTTAGGGTTAGGATTAGGGTTAGGGTTGTTAGGGTTAGGGTTGTTATGGTTAGGGTTAGGGTTGTTATGGTTAGGTTTAGGGTTATGGTTAGGGATAGGGTTGTTAGTTTTAGGGTTAGAGTTAGTGTTAGGGTTAGTGTTACGGTTGTTAGGATTAGGTTTGCTAGGTTTAGGGTTAGTGTTAGGGTTAGGGTTAGAATTGTTAGGGTTAGGGTTAGCGTTGTTAGGGTTAGGGATAACTTTGGGGTTAGGGTTGTTAGGATTAGGGTAAGGGTTAGGGTAAGGGTAAGCGTAAGGTTTAGGCTTCTTGAGGTTAGGGTTAGTGTCAGGGGTATGGTTAGGTTTGGTGTTGTTATGGTTAGCGTTCTTAGGGTTAGGCTTAGGGTTAGGGTAAGGGTAAGTATTAGGTTTAGGATTCTGGTTAGGGTTAGGGTTGCTAAGATTTGGGCTGTTAGGCTTAGGGTTTGGGTTAGGCTTGCTAATGTTAGGGTTTGCCTAAGGGTTAGGCTTGTTAGGTTTAGGGTTAGAATTAGGTTTAGAGTCAGGGTTGTTAGGGTTCAGGTTAGTGCTGTTAGGTTTAGGGTTAATATTAGGGTCGTTAGGGTTAGGTTTGTTAGGGTTAGGGTTGTAAGGTTTAGGAATAGGGTTGTTAGGTTTCTGGTTAGGGTTAGGGTTGTTAGGGTTAGGGATAGGGTTGTTACAGTTGGGGTTAGGGTTAGGGTTAAGATTATGGTTATGGTTATTAGTGTTAGGGTTAATGTTGTTAGGGTTAGGGTTAGGGTTAGGTTTGTTAGGGTGAGGGTTAGGGTCAGTGTTTTTAGGGTTAGGGTTAGGGTTGTTATGGTTAGGGTTATGGTTGTTAAAGTTAGGGTTAGGGTTAGGGTAGTTAAAGTTAGGGTTAGGGTTTTTAGGGTTAGGGTTAACATTAGGTTTGTTAGGGTTGGGTTAGGGTTTGGGTTAGTGTTGATAGGGTTAGGGTTAGGGTAGTTAGGATTAGGGTTAGGGATAGGTTTGGTAGGGTTAGGGTTGTTAGGGTTAGGGTTAGGCTTACTGTTGGGTTCGGGTTACGGTTATGGTTAGGGATAGGATTGTTAGGGTTAGGTCTAGGGTTGTTAAGTTTGGGGTTAGGGTTGTTATGGTTAAGGTTAGGGTATAAGTTAAGTTTAAGGTTAAGGTTAGGGCAAGTTTCAGTTTGTTAGGGTTAGGGTTAGTGTTGCTAGGGTTAGGGATATGGTTGTTAGGTATATGTTTAGGGTTAGGCTAAGTTTTAGGGTTAGGAGTTGTGTAGGTTTGTTGGAGTTAGGGTTGTTAGTCTTAGGGTTGTTAGGGTTAGGGTTAGGGTTAGAGGTTTGGGTTAGGGTTAGCATTAGGGTTAGATTTGTTAGGGTTAGGATTAGAGTTAGGGCTAGGGTTGTTAGGGTTAGGTTTCGGGGTACGGTTTTTAGGGGTAGGGTTAGCGTTAGTGATAGGGTTAGGATTTTTAGGGTTAGGCTTAGGGATTTTAGGGTTAAGATTAGGGTTAGGGTTAGGATTACTGTTAGGGTTAGTGTTGTTAGTGTTAGGGTTAGGGTTGTTAGGGTTAGGGTTAAGTTTAGGGTGAGGGTTGTTAGGGTTAGAGTTAAGGTTGCTAAGGTTAGCATTATGGTTAGGGTTGGGGTTAATGTTGTTAGGGTTAGAGTTCGGGTTGTTAGGGTTAGGGTTAGAGTTCGGGTTAGGGTTACGTTTAGGATTATGGTTGTTAGGGTTAGGGTTATCGTTAGGTTTGTTAGGGTCAGAGTTAGGGTTAGGGATAGGGATAGTGTTAGGGATAGGGTTAGGTTTATTAAGGTAAGGGTTAGGGTTGTTAGGATTAGGGTCATGGTTAGGTTTAGGGTTGTAAGGGTTTGGCTTAGGGTTAGGCTTATGGTTAGGTTTGTTAACGTTAGGGTTGTTAGGGTTAGGTTTAGTGTTATGGTTTGTGTTAATGTTAGGGTTGTTAGGTATAGGGTTAGTGTTAATGCTAGGGTTAGTATTAGTTTTAACGTTAGGGTTAGTGTTGTTAGGGTTAGGGTAGCTATGGTTAGGGTTACGGTTTTTAGGGTTATCGTTAGGGTTAGTGTTAGGGTATTAAGGGTAGATGTTAGGGTACTTAGGGTTAGGGTTAAGATTGTTGGGGTTAGGGTTAGGATTAGGTTTAGGGTTTGGGATAGGTTTTGTAGGGTTATTGTTAGGGTTGTTAGGTTTAGAATTAGGATTAAGGTTAGGGTTGTTAGGGATAGGATTAGAGTTAGGGTTAGGGTTAGTATTATGGTTAGGGTATGGTTAGTGCTGTTAGGGTTAGGGTTTGGATTGTTAGGGTTAGGGTTAGTGTTTTTAGGATTATGGTTAGGTTTGGGCTATTAGGGTTAGTGTTTGTGTTGTTAGGGTTAGGGTCTGTGTTGTTAGGATTAGGGTTTGCGTTGTTACGGTTATGTTAGGATTAGGGTTAGGTTTATGGTTAGGGTAAGGTTTGATAGGGTTAGGCATTTTAGGCTTCGGGTTCGGGTTAGGATTGTTATGGTTAGGGCTAGTGTTAGAGTTAAGGTTGTTAGGGTAAGGATAAGAGTTTTTAGGGTTAGGGTTAGGGTTAGGTTTAGGCTTAGGGTTAGGGTTAGGGTTAGAGATAGATTTGTTAGGGTTAGGGTTGTTAGGGTAAGGTTAGGCTTAGGGCTGTGTTCGCATTAGGGTTAGGGTTATTAGGGTTAGGGATAGGATTGTTAGGGTTAGGCCTAGGGTTGTTAGGGTTATTATTAATGTTGTATGGTTAGGGTTAGGGTTTGGGTTAGGGTAAAGGTTAAGGTTATCGTTAGGGTAAGGTTAGTGTTGTTAGGGTTAGAGTTAGTTTTTTTTAACAGTTAGGGTTAGGGATGTTAGGGTAAGGGTTAGGATTGTTATGGTTTGGGTTGTTTGGGCAAGGGTTAGGGATGTTAGGGTTAGGGTTAGTTTTAAAGTTAGAGTTAGGGTCAGGGTTGTTATGATTAGGGTTAGAGTTGTTAGTGTTAGGGTTGTTAGGGTTAGGGTTGTAAGGGTTATGGTTATGGTTAGGTTTAGGGTTAGGGTTGTTGGGGTTAGGGTTATGGTTAGGGTTAGGGTTAGGTTTAGGTTTGTTAGGTTTAAGGTTAGAATTTGGGTTAGAGTTAGGTCTGTTGTGTTAGGGTTAGGGTTAGCGTTAGGATTGTTAGGACTTGGGTTGTTAGGCTAAGGGTTAGGGTTGTTAGTGTTAGGGTTAATGTTAGGGTTGTGGTTGTTAGGTTATGGTTATGGTTTTCAAGGTTAGGGTTAGGGTTACACTTGGTAGGTATAGGGTTAGCGATAGTGTTAGGGTTGTTAGGGTTAGTGTTAGTGTTGTTAGGGTTAGGGTTAGGGTTTGGTTTATTAGCGTTAGGGTTAGGGTTGCTAAGGTTAGGGTTAGGGTTAAGGTGAGGGTTGTTAGGGTTAGAGTCAGGGCTAGGGTTAGGGTTGTGAGTGTTAAGGTTAGGGTTGGGGTTAGGATTGTTAGGGTTTGGGTTGTTAGGGTAAGGGCTAGTGTTGTTAGAGTTATGGCTAGTGTAAGTGTTAGGGTTAGGGTTAAATTCAGGGTTGCTAGGGTTAGGGTTAGAGTTGTTAGTGTTAAGGTTAGGGTTGTAGGGTTAGGCTTAGGGTTAAGGTCAAGGTTAGGTTTGTTAGGGTTTGGCTTTTTAGGGTTAGGGTTAGAGTTGTTATGGTTATGGTAAGGGTTGTTAGGGTTAGGGGTAAGGTAAGGTTTCGGGTTAGGGTTGTTATGATTATGGTTAGGGTTGTTAGGGTTGGGTTTTGGGTTAGGGTTGTTAGGGTTAGGGTTGTTAGGTTTAAGGTTAGAATTTGGGGTACAGTTAGGACTGGGTTGTTAGGGTTAGGGTTGTTAGGGTTAAGGTTAGGCTTAGGGTTGTAAAGGTTCTGGAATTACCATTGGGCAGAGCCTGGTTGAAGAGAGACTGAGGGGTGAGGAGCAAGAGGGATAGGGAATCCTGTGGTGGAAAACGGGAACTTGTGTGGCACATGTTTGAGAGAAAACCGCTCTCCAATTTTCATAGACATACCAAGAATATCTGTTGGAGACAATATTGCACTTTCTTGCAGTTTATTCCTGGAAACTCTGAATCTCCACAATAGGCCCTCAAGAAAATCATATTGCTTTTCCCCTTAAACTCATGAATCTCCTTCAGAACTGAAAGAGAATCTTAGAGGTTCTAAAATCCTGGAGGTTTACCCTTTCGTTGAGTGTTACCTTTCATTTTTGTCCTTAGGTGAAGGTTAGGGTCAGTTTCAGGGAACTGGATATGCCATTTGACAGTCTTCTTTAACAGAGGCAGATAACTTTGTTTGAAAAACGTGTGATGTTCAAAGACAAATTCCAACAAAACTCACTCCACATTTCAAGTTAAAATGAGGAGAATACTTCTGGGGACAAAATCCAAGTCCTTCTTGAAGTTCCTCAGCATTCTGGAAGTTTGCCCCACAGAACAAAGGCTTGCCTTTGAGACTGACAAATGTGTGAACATCACATATGGATGAGCTATAGAACGAGTTTCAGAAAATCTCATTCTAGAGTTTTCCTAAAAATTCAAAGCCCATCGTTGATCTCAAATATCCAACTCCTTAAATCTTGCTCTGGATTTATGGAATTTTCCTAACGCTGTCTCGGCAACATAGTTTTGCTTCTCTCCGTCAAGTTATGAACCTCCCCCAGAACAAAGGAGAAACTCAGAGACTGTAAAGTCCTGGAGACTTAGGATTGGATTATTGTTAGCTTTCATTTTTGGCTACGTAACGGTTCGGCTTACTGTCCCGGTTCTGGAAGTGCTGTTTGACACAGGATAGGTAAAAAGACATAGACAAGCCTGTGGTTGAAAGTGTGAAAGTGGAGAGCATCTTTCCAGAAAACTCATTCTACAATTTTCGTGAAATGCCAAATAATAGCCGTGGGTGGATATTTCCAACTCTTTGTTCCAGTCTGACCCGAAGACCTGAACTACCCCAAAAGTGATTCAGCAAAAGTGTTTGGCCATTTTCCTTATTCTCAGGAATCTCCACACATGAAGGAAGGGAGATTCACACATGGTAAAGACAATTCGGATACAGGGAGACATGTCAATTTCTACGACAAATTTAAACGAAGCTCACATTGCAAATTGGATGGAAATTCAAGGAATACCACTGAGCTCAGATATGCAACGCATTCATGATGTTTGCCTTGCAAAACCTTATGCAGGCCCAAAATGTAAAGTCTGTAAATTCATTTCTCTCCTTTCCTTGCACTGTTCCATGTCCTTCAAGAAATGTATGGCCCTGGATGGAGGGTTAAGTTTAGGATTAGTTCATGGTTAGGCTTTTGTTCATCGTCATGTGTCGGTGAGGGTTACTTTTTGGCCTTCTGGAAGCAAGGGTAAAAGAGGTGTGTGAAACAGAGACAAAAGACTCTGGGGTGAAAGCCACGGGACTTTTGTGAAAAGTCCAGCAAAAGGCTCCATACAATTGTCATGAGAATTCAAATGATACCCATTGGTGGCTGTATCCAACGCCCTCTTACGTGTTAAATTTTCTCTGTAAAACCTGAGCTACCCCGAGAGTGACTAAGCAAAAATGTAAAGCGGTTTCCATTCACCTCGTGCATCTCCAGGTTTGAAGGAGAAAACTGGACAGATCTGGAGAGATAGGCTTAGGGTTCGTGTTGGATTTACTTTATACTTATGTAATGTTTAGGAAGCCTGATGGACAAAGGCTTGTAAAACAGGTTAACAGTCTAAGTCAATTCTCAAAAAAACGCATTCTTCAATTTCCATTCAGAGTTGAAGAATATGTGTGGACTCAAATAGCCCGCTCTCTCTTGAAGACTGCCATGGAAATCCTGATTTTCCACAATCATGACTCAGCAAAAATAGTTTTGCCATTTCCCTTAAACCCTTCTTTCTCCCTCAGACCTGAAAGAGAATGAGAGAGAATGCAAAGCCCTAGAGAGTTTATTCTTAGGCTTATTGTTAGTGTTAATTGGCTGATAAGTAACTCTTTGTTTTCTTGTAAAGATTCTGGAATTACCATTGGACAGAGCCTGGTTGAAGAGAGACTGAGGGGTGGGGAGCCAGAGGGATAGGGAATCCTGTGGTGGAAAATGGGAACTTGCAAGGAAAATGTTTCAGAGAAAACCACTCTCCAATTTTCATGGACATACCAAGAATACCTGTTGGAGACAATATCACAATCTTTCTTGCAGTTTACCCCTGGAAACTCTGAATCTCCACAATAGTGCCTCAAGAAAATCATATCGCTCTTCCCCTTTATGCTCATGAATCTCCCTCAGAACTGAAAGAGAATCTTAGAGGTTCTAAAATCCTGGAGGTTTACCCTTACGTTTAGTGTTACCTTTCATTTTTGTCCTTATGTGAAGGTTAGGGTTAGTTTCAGGGAACTGGATATGCCATTTGACAGTCTTCTTTAACAGAGGCAGATAACTTTGTTTGAAAAACGTGTGATGTTCAAAGACAAATTCCAACAAAACTCACACTACGTTTCAAGTCAAAATGAGGAGAATACTTCTGGGGACAAAATCCAAGTCCTTCTTGAAGTTCCTTAGCATTCTGGAAGTTTGTCCCACTGAACTGAGGCTTGTATCTTGAGACTGACAAATGTGTGAACATCACATATGGAGTAGTACATGACTGACTTTCCCATAGGATGTAACGTGGAACCGCGGTTTGAGGAAACTAGAACACTGTGAAAGTGCCTTATTCATTTTGTCCAAACATATCGATGGTTTTTGTGGTGTGTGAAATACTACCTAATAGCATTCTAGAGTGAAGCTATAACTTTCCTCAAGTAAAACCCACAAAAGTGAAAAGCACAGTGAAACTCTGATTGGAGAGTGCAGAGAAATCCCTTGAAAACAATGTGTAAAGAGAGAGCAGGAGCGCTATGAAAAACCACATAAGATTAGAAGACAACATTAATGAAAATGCTTCATTGAGAACTGTGTTACTGTGAGACAAAGCAAGGTACATGAATGACTTTCCCATATGCTGTAAAGTGGAACCGCTGTTTGAGGAAGCAAGAACACCATGCAAGATCCTTATTCATTCTGTCCACACAAATCGATGGGTGTTTTGTGGTTTCCGAAATAATACCTAACTAATAGCATTCCAGAGCGAAGCTATACCTTTCTACAAGGAAAACCCACCAATCTGTAAAAAAGAGTGAAACTGTGATTAGAGAGGGCAGAGAAATCTCTTGAAAGCGCTGTGTAAAGTGAGAGCAGGAGTGTTATGAAAAACCACTTAAGGTTAGAAGACAAACTTAATGAAAATGCTGCATTGAGGATTGTTTTACTGTGAGAAAAAGCAAGGTACATGACTGACTTTCCCATAGGCTGAAACGTAGAATCGCTCTTTCAGGATACAAGAACACCGTGCAAGTTCCTTATACATTTTGTCCAAACACATCAATGGGTGTCGTTACATGCGAAAACTACCTAACTAATAAGATTTTAGAGCGAAGCTATACCTTTCCTTAAGGAAAACTTAACAATCTGATTAGAGAGTGCAGAGAAATCTCTTGAAAACGCTGTGCAAAGAGAGAGCAGGAGCGGTATGAAAAACCACATAAGGTTAAAACACAACATTAATGAAAATGCTGTTTTGATAACTGTGTTACTGTGACTCAAAGCAAGATACACGTCTGATTTTCTTATAGTATTTTAGGAGGAACTGATATTAGAGGAAACAAGAATAGTGCACAAGTTCCTTATTCGTTTTGTCCAAACGTATCAATGTGTGTCGTGGTGTGCGAAACACTACCGAAGTAATAGCATTCTAGAGCGAAGATATACATTTCATTAAGGAAAACTCACCAATCTAAAAAACACAGTGAAACTTTGATTGGACAGTGCAGAGAAATCTCTTGAAAACTCTGTGTAAAGAGAGAGCAGGAGCGCTATGAAAAACCACATAAGGTTAAAAGACAACATTAATGAAAATGCTGCATTGATGACTGTGTTACTGTGAGCCAAAGCATGGTACATGACTGACTTTCCCATAGGTGGCAATGTGGAACCATTGTTTGAGGAAACAAAAACACCGTGCAAGTTCCGTATTCATTTTGTCCAAACATATAAATGGTTATCGTGGTGGGCGAAATACAACCTAACTAATAGCAATCAAGGACAAAGCTATACCTTTCCATAAGGAAAACTCACCAATCTGAAAAACACAGTGAATCTGTGATTGGAGAGTGGAGAGAAATGTATTGAAAACGCTGTGCAAAGAGAGAGCAGGAGCACTATGAAAAACCCCATAATGTAAGAACACAACATTAATGAAAATGCTGTATTCATGACTGTGTTACTGTGAGACAAAGTTAGATACATGACTGTAAGGAGGAATGGATATTAGATTAAACAAGAACACTGTGCAAGTTCCTAATTTGTTTTGGGCAACTTATCAATGGGTGTCTTCTGGTGTGGGAAATACTGCCTATGTAATAGCATTCTAGAGAGAAGCTATACCTTTCCTTAAGGAAAACCCACCAATCTGAAAAACACAGTGAAACTGTGATTGGAGAGTGCAGAGAAATCTCTTGAAAATGCTATGTAAAGAGAGAGCAGGAGCGCTATGAAAAACCACATAAGGTTAAAAGACAAGATTAATGAAAATGCTGCATTGAGGACTGTGTTACTGTGAGGCAAGGCAAGGTAAATGACTGATTATCCCATAGGCTGTAACGTGGAACCGCTGGTTGAGGAAAGAAGAACACCATGCAAGTTCCTTACTCATTTTGTCCAAACATATCAATGGGTGTTTGTGGTGTGCAAAATACTACAAAATAGCATTCTAGAGCGAAGCTCTACCTTTCCTCAATGAAAACTCACCAATCTGAAAAACACAGAGAAACTGTGATTGGAGAGTGCAGAGGAATCTCTTGAAAACACTGTGTAAAGAGAGAGCAGGAGCGCTATGAAAAACCACATAAGGTTAGAAGAAAACATTAATGAAAATTCTGCATTGATGACTGTTTTACTATGCAACAAAGCAAGATACACGAATGACTTTTCTATAGGCTGTAACGTGGAACCGCTGTTTGAGGAAACAAGAACCCCGTGCAAGTTGCTTATTCATTTTGTCCAAACATTTCACTGGGTGTCGTGGTGTGCGATATGATACCTAACTAATAGCATTCTAGAGCAAAGCTCTACCTTTCCTCAATGAAAACTCACCAATTTTAAAAACACAGAGAAACTGTGACTGGAGAGTGCAGAAAAATCTCTTGAAAATGCTGTGTAAAGAGAGAGCAGGAGCTCTATGAAAAACCACATGTTATAAGAAAACATTAATGAAACTGCTGCATTGATGTCTGTGTTACTGTGAGACAAAGCAAGGTACATGACTGACTTTCCCATAGGCTGTAACGTGAAACGGCTGTTTCAGGAAACAAGAACACCGTGCAAGTTCCTTATTCATTTTGTCCAAAAATATCAATGTGTGTCGTGGTGTGCGAAAACTACCTAACTGATAGCATTCTAGAGCAAAGCTATACCTTTCCTTAAGGAAAACTCACCAATTGGAAAAACACAGTGAAACTGTGATTGGAGAGTGCAGAGAAATGTCTTGGAAACACTGTGAAAAGAGAGAGCAGGAGCACTATAAAAACCACATAAGATAAGAAGACAACATTAATGCAAACGCTGCATTAATGTCTGTGTTACTGTGAGACAATGCAAGGTACATGACTAACTTTCCCATATGCTGCAACGCGGAACTGCTGTTTCAGGAAAAAGAACAGCATTCAAGTTCTTAATTCATTTTGTCCAAATATATTAATGGGTGTCTTGGTGTGCAAAAACTACCTAACTAATAGCATTCTAGAGCGAATCTATACCTTTTCTTAAGGAAAACTTACCAATCTGAAAACCACAGTGATTGGAGAGTGCAGAGAAATCTCTTGAAAATGCTGTGAAAAGAGAGAGCAGGAGCGCAATGAAAAACCACATAAGGATAGAAGACAACATTAATGAAAATGCTGCATTGATGACTGTGTTACTGTGAGAAAAAGCAAGATACATGAGTGTAACGAGTAATGGATATTAGAGGAAACAAGAACACCGTGCAAGTTCCTAACTCATTTTGTCCAAACTTATCAATGGATTTT